>OY740789.1:82604874-82821171 GCA_963514005.1 Raja brachyura | reverse complement strand
CTGACCAGTCTGAAGAAGGGTCTCGACCCGATACGTCGCCTATCTCCTTCGCTCCTTAGATGCTGCTGCACCGCTGAGTTTCTCCAGCTTTTTGTGTAACCCTCGATTCTCCAGCATCTGCAGTTTCTCCTTTAATTCTTTATCACTTTCATTATCTTCCGTATTAAAAAGGTTATGGCCATTTTCATCCTCGGAAATTAGCATCTTGTTCCCTATTGCTTTTCCATTGACTTAACACAAAAGCTGTGATCGAGGACAGTCAAAAGCCCATAACTTTCTTAAAAATTAAGAGGACTGCATGAAATTTTCAGTTATTATAGATTGAGGCATTCTGAAACTAATATGATACAATCTTACTTGGATGACCTGAAATTAAAGCATATAATTAGTTAGTTACCCAATTGTAGCTAATTACAAAATTCAATTACTAGATTTAAACATCTATCCATTTCTTAAGAAAAGATTAACATTTTTAAATAGCCTAAGTGTCCAAATAACAGTCAAACAAGAATTCACAATATAACATGATTTTAAAATCTCATTGTCATTAATGTATAGGCCAATTTGAAGGAATTTAGTGTTTAATTCCCATAAATTAATGGCCATTTAAATCAACTTGCGAGTGGGATTTTATGGAACACGATGGATTAGAAGGTTGCGGTGAATTTAAACCCCATATCGGCAGGAAAAATACTGCCGGTTCGTATGGGGAATAAATCACCGTTTCGCAACATGAAATGTTGATTAAGGTATTCTAAACAAGCAAGTTTATATGTAAAAATAAACAGCTTTCACTTACCTGTCCCCTCCGTAAAATCCGTCCCCGTTGTCGGCGTTCACGGCATTAGGAGCTAATTTTTATTTTACTGCAGCGCTGAAATAGTCGGGCGAATGACATTTTTTTTTTACTTCCCGGCAGTCGGAACGAATCTCCAGATAAAGCTCGCACTCCGAGAAATAAAGCTCCGGATGGCAAGGGGAAAACCGCATTTTATCCCCTCCCCCCCCCCCCCACCACTCAAAGGCGCCAGAGTTGCGACAGGACTGCAGCACCGCTAAAGGTAAGTTTTGTAACATACCTACATATATATATATATATATATATATATATATATATATAGAGAGAGACAGAGACAGATATATATATATATATATATATATATATATATATATATATATATATATATATATATATATTTATATATATATATTTATATATATATATTTATATATATATTTATATATATATATATATATATATATATATATCATACCTACTCTATAATTGTTAATATTTTAGTGAACCATATTATGTATGCAGATGATCTTGTGGTCTTTAGTCCAACTAGCGCTGGTTTCCAGCAGTTCCTTACAATATGTTCTGTGTACGATGTGGAACAGGATATTAAATATAATGCTTGTAAGAGTGCTGTTAAGATCTATAGAACCAAAGAGGATAAATGTCTACAATTTCCTGATTTTAAATTGTCTGACAATAATCTTAGTGTCTGTAATAAAGTAAAATATTTAGAGAATTTTATTACAGAACAAATGACAGATGATGAGGATATTTATCGGCAATGACGCATGCTGTGTGTACAGGTGAATATTCGCTTGAGTAAGTTTGGTGCGTGTACAGATGTGGTGAAGATGTCGTTATTTAGAGCATATTGCACACCACTCTATACTGTGCACCTGTGGGCGAACTATGGAAAGACAAGTTTGTAGAGACTAAAGGTGTCATATAATGATGCCATGAGAACACTGCTAAGGACACCTAGATGGTGTAGTGCTAGTAACATGTTTGTGGCCGCAGGAGTCAGTACTGTAGAAGCTATCCAAAGAAAGCATATGTATACATTCATTTGCAGGATAAATGACTCTACTAATGTAATTATTGTGGCCTTGTCAAACATAAGGTTTAGCACTACACGCTACGAATCCCAGTTGTGGAGACACTGGTATCGTTGTCTCGTTGTAGGACATTGATCATTCTTTTATACTGGATTATAATTCATGTTTTGTGTTTTGGGTTTTTTTCTTAATATATAATTTATGATGCTTTTATAAGTGCTATACTAAGATTTTATTTGTACTTTATGATATTTTTTAATATGCAATGCATTTTTATGTAATGTTGCCCCTTGTCTGAACCTCGAGTCCAAAATAAAGTATTATTATTATTAAACTAGAAGGGAGAACTGCAGAGGAAAGCAGCCACTTTTGCATCTCGAACTACAATAGAGGTAGCAGTCTCACCCAGATGCTGCCCAACCTGGAGTGGGAAACGCTGGAAACAAGAAGGGCAAGGAACAGACTAGCCATGTGAACAAGACTCAAAGGGGGATGGTGGGCATAACTGCAGATAGATACATAACATACTCAACAGAAAGGACAACAAGAAAGTGAAATTATATCAAAAGTCAAAAGTCAAGTGAAAAGAGTTTATTGTCATGTGTCCCTGCCAGGACAATGAAATTCTTTCTTTGCATAGCACAACAAAACATAGTAGACATTGACTACAATTATATACGTAAATACACACATTAATGAATAAATTAAGAAAGTGCAAATACCAGATGGAGGGATATTAATGTTCAGAATTTTGTCCGAGCCAAGTTTAATAGTCTGATGGCTGTGGGGGAGTAGCTATTCCTGAACTGGGTCGTTGCAGTCCTCAGGCTCCTGTAGCTTCTACCCGAAGGTAGCAGGGAGATGGGTGTGTGG
This sequence comes from Raja brachyura, assembly GCA_963514005.1. The sequence continues at coordinate 82,818,444 of OY740789.1, read as the reverse complement.
CTAGGGTGGTGTGGGTCCTTGATGATGCTGCCAGTCTTTTTGAAGTAGCGACTGCGATAGATCCCCTCGATGGAAGGAAGGTCAGAGCCAATGATGGACTGGGCAGTGTTTACGACTTTTTGTAGTCTTTTCCTCTCCTAGACGCTCAAGTTGCCGAACCAAGCCACGATGCAACCGGTCAGCAAGCTCTCTACTGTGCACCTATAGAAGTTAGAGAGAGTCCTCCTTGACAGATCAACTCTCCGTAATCTTCTCAGGAAGTAGAGGCGCTGATGAGCTTTCTTAATAATTACATCTGTGTTCTCGGACCAGGAAAGATCTTCACAGATGTGCACACCCAGGAATTTGAAGCTCTTGACCCTTTCAACCATCGACCCGTTTATATAAACAGGACTGTGGGTCCCCATCCTACTCCTTTCAAAGTCCACAATCAGTTCCTTGGTTTTGCTGGAGGGGATGATTGTGCAGAGTGGAGGGCCAGCGAGATCACGTCCGCCGTAGTTTTTGAGGGTTTAAAAGTAATATTGTTTGCAATGGGAAGGGCCAGTGGTATACATTCCAATTTTAATGATTTCTTTCATTGTTTCCAAATACGTATCCCACTTTCTATTATTGGGTTTCCTCTATAAGTTTCATTATGTAATTTGGTTTTAGCAAATAAAATCGAGCTAATTTTGAAAGGTGAACAATCTTCCTTTTCCATTTTTAACCAATTCGGTTGTTTATCTAATTCTTCCAACCAAAAATTCATATTTTTAATATTAACTGCCCAGTAGTAGAACATAAAATTAGGCAGTGCAAGACCTCCACTTATTTTTGATTTGCATAGATGTTTTTTATTTATTCTATGACTCTTATAATCCCAAATGAAATTGGTAATTATAGAATCCACCTTCTTAAAAAAAATTTTGGGAAGATATATCGGGATCAGTTGAAATGGATATAATAATTGCGGAAGAAAAATCATTTTTATCGCATTTATTTTACCTAACATTGAGATAGGTAATGTTTTCCAATATAGGATATTCTTAAGTAGTTTATTCAGTTGGGGTGGGAAATTAGATTTAAATAAAGAGTCATATCTTTTTGTTACATAAATTCCAAGATATTTGATTTTTTCATTTGCTATCGTAAAAGGGAATCGTTGTAATATGTATAAGTTATTTCCCGTTATTGACATAAGTTCACTTTTATTCCAATTAATTCTATATCCTGAAAACAAACCAAATTGAGTTATTAAATCTAGCAGGTTAGGAATACTAGTTTCAGGCTTTGTAATATAGAATAATACATCATCTGCGTATAGAGAAATTTTATTTTCAGTTTCTTTGGTTTCATACCCGTATATTTCAGGATGTAATCTCACACGCTGTGCTAATGGTTCTATTGCCAGTGCAAAGAGTAGTGGTGATAGTGGACAACCTTGTCTACAGCCTCTGAATAAATTAAATTTGGTTGATAACATTTGGTTTGTTAGTATTCTAGCTGTCTGATTGGTATATAGTAATTTAACCCACGTTATAAACTTCTCTCCCAGCTGAAAAGTTTCCATAACCGAAAATAAGTAAGACCATTCAACCTGGTCAAAAGCTTTCTCTGCATCTAATGAAATAATTGCTAGGTCTTTATTAGTATTTCTTTTCGAGTATATAATATTGAATAATCGTCTCATGTTATATGAAGAGTATCGTTTTGGTATAAATCCTGTTTGGTCTGGGTGTACTACTTTATTAATCACCATATTTAGTCTTTGTGCTAATATTTTAGTTAATATTTTTTGATCAGTGTTTAAAAGAGCTATGGCTCTATATGATCCTGGGTCCTCCAGGTCTTTATCTAATTTAGGTATAAGTGTTATAATAGATTCATTTAATGTTTCCGGTAATTTCTGTTGTGTATAAATATATTCATAAAGTGTCTTCAAACGTGGTGCCATCAGATCATAAAATGTTTTATAAAATTCCGAACCGATACCATCCGGTCCTGGTGCTTTACCATTTTTTAATGACCTAATAGATTCTTCGATTTCTTTAGTAGTTATTTCAGCGTTTAGTGATTCTTGGTTTTCTAAATCCAATCCTTTTAAATTACAATTTTAAAAAAATGTTTCTATTCCTATCTGGTTTTCTGTCATTTTGGCTGAATATAAATGTTTATAATATTGCAAAAATCTCTCATTAATATCTTTAGTTTGTATTAGTAATTCGCCTTTATCTGATTTAATCCTATGGATTATTTTTTCTCCCTCCAATTTTCGTAATTGACGGGCCAATAATTTTTGTGGTTTATCTCCAAATTCAAATTGTACTTGTTTAGTATATTGATAAAGTTTTACAACTTGGTCTGACTGTATTTTATTTAATTTATATTTCAATGCAGAAATTTTATTATGTTTTATCATGGTTGGGTTAGCAGCATTTTCTATGTCTAATTGTTTAATCTCCTTTTCCAATGCCTGTTGTTCCCTCCGATTCTCTTTATTATAAAATGCTTGAGAGGATATCATAATTGCACGAGTATATGCTTCAAAGGTTTCCCATAGTAGGGACGAAGGTATTTCTGGTTTGTCATTTGTTTCAAAGAAAATCTTAATCTGTTTTGTAATATATTCTTGAGTTGTTTTGTCCTTTAAAATTTGTGGGTTTAGTCTCCATTGTCCCTGTTTTTCCATTTTTCCAGTTATTTTAATCATGAAGGATAACGGTGCATGATCTGAAATTATAATATTGTGATATTTTGAATTATAGGTGAGTGGGATAAGTTTTGAGTCTACCAGAAAGTAGTCTATTCTTGAATAGGTTTTATGTACCGATGAGTAAAATGAGTATTCACGTCCAGTTGGGTTTTTTCTATTCTCCAAACATCTATAATATTACTAGTATCTATATATGCATTTATTAGATTGCTGGAATGCAATTTAATTTTCCGTTGTCTTGATGATCTGTCTAAATAGGGTTCTAGTGTGCAATTTAGATCAGCTCCAATTATTAGATTGTGTTGTGGTAATTCTGGGATACTATTTAGTATTTTCTTAAAAAACAATGGGCTGTCAAAATTTGGGCCATATGAAAAATATACATCTTGTAGATGCGCTGGGATGCATCCTCAGTGTTGTGACCTGGGGTCATCGGGTGTTTCGGGTCTCACAACATCAGACACCCTCGCCCAGGCGACCCAGCCAGGGTTGATCAGGCCCCGACTTGCGTCCCAGCAGCAACTGCCCATGGATCAGCCATCTTAATAACTACTCTGCAGGGGTTGGGAGACTCTAGTGTATGGAGGGACTGGGCTCTGTGGGGTGACTCCCGGCCGGGCTCCTCCTGCGTCTCACCAGGTTCAAGGCCTGTGTGCTGCACCTCTTTCTCCTTCTCCGAGCATTTCATTCTCACCTGATGGATGTTTAGGCCCCGATGGTTCATTAGGCTTTTCCGTAGTTTTTTTGGGGGTCTTTCTCACGAAAGACACAGACTGGGGTGCTAACCCAGCCTTTCCCATGTGCCGTCTTTCCGTGCCGTCAACTGTCTCTCCAGTAGTCACCAAACTATTCTTGGTTGTCACCCAGTCTATTCCTAGGTGCCACTGGCTGAGCCAGACTTCAATGTGAAAAATATACATCTTGTAGATGCGCTGGGACGCATCCTCAGTGATGTGACCTGGGGTCATCGGGTGTTTCGGGTCTCACAACATCAGACACCCTCGCCCAGGCGACCCAGCCAGGGTTGATCAGGCCCCGACTTGCGTCCCAGCAGCAACTGCCCACGGATCAGCCATCTTAATAACTAAATATTAACAAAAATCATTTTTTGTGTATATAATTCTCCTATTATAATAATATATCTACCCTCCTTATCGGTTATAGTTGAGGTGTGTTTAAATGAGGTGCCTTTACGGGTTAATATTGCTACACCTCTTGATTTATGTGTAAAAGAAGAGTGATACGCTTTGTCAATCCATTTGGCTTTTAATCTATGCTCTGCATCTTTTTTTAAATGTGTTTCTTGGATGAATGCCACATCTACTTTAAGTGCTTTTAGATGTGCTAATACTTTACCTCTATTAATTGGTCCGTTAATACCTTTAACATTCCAGCTACAAAACGTTATTCCTCCATTCCCCATATTCGTTTTTAAGTCTTGCATCTTTTGTCTAAGGGGGTCTGTAATAGACCAAATGGTTCAGCTCGACATACCCGACCTTACACCCGAACTCCGAGTAGATGAATTTCAAGACCCTTGGATAACTCTCACGTATACATCTCCTTTGCATTAATTTATAACTCCATTCAAATATAAAGTAATAATAATAGAAAATAGTATAAAAAAAAGATAGATTAAGAGATTAAAAGGGTGCACAAAGAGAGAAAAAACTACCTCTAATGTTAGTGTAGTAAGTGTTAGCCATTCTAACATGGCTAGCAATCTATAGACTTCCGTAGTCGATGTTATCATCTTACCAGCTCTATGGTTCCTTAATATTGTTAATTCATAAAAATATTTAACCGGGAATATTAAACTCTGATGTGTACGGGATCTATCAGTCAAGTATATGATAATATCTATACTTGATACAAATTAAAAAATAGTATAAAATATAATAAAAAAAGGGGAGGAAAATAAAAAAAAATGCCAAGGGGGATAAATAAAGTCAAGCTTTATATTCTCTGTGATTATATTTACTAATTACCTAATTCTAGTTAAATCAGTTATAAGTAGTTATTAATCCTTAATTGAAAATTATCAACTTTAATTAGTATTGATACCGCGCTATAGATTAGTAATAATACTGCGCCATGGATTTTAGTATTTGTTAGTTAATATTAGTAGTGTTATTAGTCTAATTGTTAATATCCATAAAAGAATGTCCAATCCGTGTCTCCCATCCGAGTCTCCAATCCGCATCCTTCTCCATCTTCTTTAAGTACCACAAGTCCATAGTCCATTCCAGTCCTGAAAATACGGTTTATTTGTTGATGAGGTCCATCTTTGAGACTTTCATTCAGTCTTCCTCTTGAACCTTAATCCTCTTGGCAAAGTCCAGTGCATCTGCTGGGTTTTTGAAATAGTGTTCTTCCTGGTTGTGGGTGACTCTTAGAGTGGCTGGGTATCTCAGAGTGTACTTCAGGTTCTTCACTTCTTTCAAAATTCTTTTGGTCTCCTTAAACGCATTCCGCTTCTTAGAAACCTCTGCTGGGTAATCTCGATAAATGCTAATCGAATCTCCTTCGTATGTAAGATTTCTGCTTCTTACAATTTTGTTCATCATCTCCTCCAAAACATGATCATACTGGACTTTCACTATCATTTGTCTTGGAGGGGCATCTTGCCTTGTATAACGCCTCATTACTCTATGTGCTCGGGCTAGTAAAGGCTTTTGGCCCAGAGATAAAACCTTTTGCAGTAAGTTTGCAGTAAACTCTCGGGTATCTTGATTCGCTTCTCTCCCTTCTCGAATATCCACAATCCTTAAGTTCTGCTTTCTCTGGCGTCCTTCCAGCTCGGTACATTTTTCAGTTATTTTGCCCAGTAGATCAGATAAACGTTGATTTTCTTTGAGGAGTGTTTTCATAGACTGAGCGCTTGTTTCGGCTAAATCTTCAAGGTTCTTTATGGCCGACGACTGCTCATTAAGTGTTGCCTCCATAGGTTCCAGCTCTTCTTCCACCTTACTTTGTATTTTAGCATTCATCTCTTCTGCTATAGTTGCAGCTTGATCCGTTAATATTTCTACGATTTCCTTTCGCAATTTATCAGATAATTCCAGAGCCGAGGTGTTAATTTCAGACTTTAACTCCTTCATCTCCTCCTTGATTTTTTCTATTTCTTCCTTGAAGTTAATTTTTGCCAATTCGGACTTTAATTGAAATTTTAACTGTCATTTCTTGTGCAAACAAAGTTTTAAGTTCTTCAATTTCCGATTTTTTCTTTAACTTTTTAGGGATCTTCCTGGGATAGTGTCCTACCTGAGCCCGGTGCTTCTGTCAGGCCTTGTTCTTGCTCTGCCGTTCTTTGTCTTGTATAGCGAGGTTTTGATTTATCCACGAGTGGGCTGCGCTGTGTTGCCATTACGGGTCGCGCGCCTGATGACGTCACTCACAACAGTCGGTGCAGAAACGGCAGGCAGCAGGTAGGGCTTCTTCTCCCGGTTTTTCTTCGTTTTTTTTTCACAGAGCTGGCTGGCGTTCCTCTCTAGCACAGCATGGCGCCACCGGAAGTTGTCTAACTCCCTCTTGAATATAACCAATGAACTGGCCTCAACTACCTCCTGTGGCAGAGAATTGCACAGACTCACTACTCTCTGAGTGAAATAAAAATGTTTTTCTCATCTCGGTCCTAAAAGAATCCCCCCTTATCCTTAAACTGTGACCCCTTGTCCTGGACTTCCCCAACATCGGGAACAATCTTCCTACATCTAGGCTGTCCAACCCCTTAAGAATTTTGTAAGTTTCTATAAGATCCCCCTACAATCTGCTAAATTCTAGCGAGTACAAACCGAGTCTATCCAGTCTTTCCACATATGGAAGTCTTGCCATCCCAGGAATCAGTCTGGTGAACCTTCTCTGTACTCCCTCTATGGCAAGAATGTCTTTCCTCAGATTAGGAGACCAAAACTGTACACAACACTCTAGGTGTGGTCTCACCAAGACCCTGTACAACTGCAGTAGAACCTCCCTGCTCCTAGACTCAAATCTTTGGTGAAGGAACTTCCATTGAAGTCAATGGGAGTGAAGCCCAGGGCGACCATGTTAGGTACTGGCAGTCCATGTTTGTTGACCCTCAAAAGGGGGAATGGGGGGAAAACCGTTTCCAGTCACTCACTTGGACGGAGATGCGTCTTTTCTCACGGTCACATTTCGCCCTCCCCCCGCACGGACTTTTAGCATGGAGGAGCCAGAAGAGAGCCTCCGACCGCCGGCTTTAATGTGGTGTGTCGTGGTTACAAGATTCACAGTTGGATAAGATGACACAGACACAGAGAATTCTCCAAGATGACGAAAAGCCTTTATTTGCAAACCTTGGCTGGAAAACTCAGAGAAGATACCCGCCCGCCTGTCCGTTCTCCGACTGTTCCCAGATCACAGCAACAGGCTGCTTTTTATTACAGTTTTACAGCCATATCTCCTCTACCTTATCTTGCATATAAAATTATAAAAGGACTGGACAAGCTAGATGCAGGAAAAATGTTCCCAATGTTGGGCCAGTCCAGAACCAGGGGCCACAGTCTTAGAATAATAATAATAATAATATCTTTTATTGTCATTACACATAAGTGCAACGAGATTTGGTTTTCAACTTCCATCCGATGTCATAACTTAATCGACAAATAAAATGTAGGTTTAAATACCCCGAGAACAAGGTTTGTAAAAACGAACATTAGACCACTAAAATCAACACAGACTAAAGTGCGAGGCCGGGGGAGACAGTCCATGGGGGGGGGCGGGTACTCAGCAGGGCCAGTTCAGAGCCGCTATAGCTCTGGGAATGATGCTGTTCCTGAGTCTGGTGGTGCGGGCGTAGAAGGCCTTGTAACGTCTGCCGGAAGGGAGTAGTTCGAACAATCCATTACAAGGGTGAGAGGAGTCTTTATGTATGCTGACGGCCTTCCTGAGGCACCGTGTGTGGTAGATGCCCTCCAAGGCTGGTAGCGGTGTCCCAATAATCTGTTGCGCTCTGTGGACAACGCGCTGAAGAGCTCTCCTCTCCACCTCTGTGCAGCTGAGATACCACACGGAGATGCCATATGTTAGAATGCTCTCTGTGGTGCAGCGGTAGACGGTCATTTAAGGGGAAGGGGAGGTCATTTAAGACTGAGCTGATAAAAAACTTTTTTACCCAGAGAGTTGTGAATTTATGGAATTCCCTGCCACATAGGGCAGTGGAGGCCAAATCACTGGATGGATTTAAGAGAGAGTCAGATAGAGCTCTAGGGGCTGGTGAAGTCAAGGGATATGGGGAGAAGGCAGGCACGGGTTATTGATTGGGGACGATCAGCCATGATCATATTGAATGGCGGTGCAGGCTCGAAGGGCCGAATGGCCTCCTCCTGCACCTATTGTGTATGTTTCTATGCTCCATACACCTCTCGCATCAATCCATCTTCTATTCTGACATTCTCTGTCTCTCCATCATTAACTTCTGACCTTGGTTCAGTCTTATCTAACTTATCTAGATTCTTACACCTCCCCTCATATCTCTCCTTCTATTGTCACCCTTAAATTCCAACTATCACTCGAATCCCCCAGCTGTCACTGTAACTCACTGTATTTCGCCAACCTTATTTCCCAGCCACAGCTAAAGGTTACACACCATATTATAATGTTACATACCGGCTTATAGGTTGAGTACAAAGATACAAATGTCTTTATTAACAAAACCCCGATGTTGGGGAAGTCCAGAACAAGGGGTTATAGTTTCAGGATAAGGGGGAAGTCTTTTACGACCGAGATGAGGAAAACATTTTTCACACAGAGAGTGGTGAATCTGTGGAATTCTCTGCCACAGAAGGTAGTTGAGGCCAGTTTATTGGCTCTATTCAGGAGGGGAGGAGCAGGGGGGGGGGGTAGCAGGAGAGGGGGGAGCAGGAGGTTTAAAGGGGAGGGCAGGGTGGGAATCGGCCAACAATATTCCGGTCCCCAGGGCGTGCGGTGACGTTCACACCACGAGATATTCACACGTACACACTCAGTTCACGTCTGGTTCCCTGCAGACTCTTCAGCTGGTTCTGTCCATCTTCACTGAACTGATTCCTCCACAGCCTGAAACAAGTCGAGGAATAAAGAGGAAATAAACAGATAAAACAACAGTGTCAATAACAGGGACTGGGGTTAATATTTCAACAACACTTACAGAACAATCACAGGAGAAAGAAGCCCGCGGATGGATGGATCCCCTGATATTTTATCACATTAAACATTAACACAAACACTCACTCGATCCGCTTCAGACTCGGGAGGTTCAGTATGAGGCGGCGGAGAGCAGGGACACATCGGTCTGTGAGGGAGTTGTCTGCCAGGTACAGCTCCGTCAGTGAGGGGTTTGTACTGAGAGCGGAGACAAGATCCTCGGCTCCAGAATCTGTGAGACCGACACCGTTCAGCCTGGAGATGAGAGAGAGTGAGGGTGAGGGACACAGAGAGACAGGAGACGGTGCAAATCCCCAGTGTTTATCAGTGACACAATTACTGATCATATTAATGTTCAGTGTCAGACACCCAGTGAGTGTAAACACAATCTCTCACAGTCTGGGACTTACTCCAGTGTCTGTATTTTACAGTCCGGGTTCCTCAGAGCCGCAGACACCAGTTTCACTCCGGAATCTCCCAGTTTATTCGCACTCAGGTCCAGCTCCGTCAGTGAGGGCTTTGTACTGAGAGCGGAGACGAGATCCTCGGCTCCAGAATCTGTGAGACCGACACTGTACAGCCTGGAGATGAGAGAGAGTGAGGGTGAGGGACACAGAGAGACAGGAGACGGTGCAAATCCCCAGTGTTTATCAGTGACACAATTACTGATCATATTAATGTTCACGGTAGACAAAGATGCTGGAGAAACTCAGCAGGTGCAACATCTATGGAGCGAAGAAATATGTGAAGTTTCGGGTCGAGACCCTTATTCAGGCTGATGTGGGGGTGGGGGGGGGGGGGGAAGAAGAAAGGAAGAGGCGGAGACAGTGGGCTGTGGGAGAGCTGGGAAGGGGAGGGGAAAGAGGGAGAGAGCAGGAACTACCTGAAATTGAAGAAGTCAATGTTCATACTGCTGGGGTGTTAACTGCCCAAGTGAAATATGAGGTGCTGCTCCTCCAATTTACGGTGGGCCTCACTGTGGCCATGGAGGAGGACCAGGACAGAAAGGTGGGATTGGGAATGGGAGGGGGAGTGGAAGTGCTGAGCCACCGGGAGATCAGGTTGGTTAATGCGGACCGAGCGGAGGTATTGGGTGAAGCGATCGCCAAGCCTACGCTTGGTCTCACCGATGTAGAGCAGCTGAAATCTAGAGCAGCGGATGCAATAGATGAGGTTGGAGGAGGTGCAGGTGAACCTCTGCCTCACCTGGAAAGACGGCTTGGGTCCTTGGATGGAGTCAAGGGGGGAGGTAAAGCGACAAGTGTAGCATCTCCTGCGGTTGCAAGGGAAAGTACCAGGGAAGGTGGTGGTTTGGGTGGGAAGGGACGAATTGACCAGGGAGTTACGGAGGGAGTGGTCTCTGCGGAAAGCCAAAAGGGGAGGAGATGGGAATATGTGGCCAGTGGTGGGATCCCGATGGAGGGGGCGAAAATGTCGGAGGATTATGTGTTGTATGTGACGGCTGGTAGGGTGGAAGGTGAGGACAAGGGGGACTTTGTCCTTGTTACGAGTGGGGGGGATGGGGAGAGAGAGCAGAGTTACGGGGTATAGAAGAGACCCTGGTGAGAGCCTCATCTATAGTAGAAGAGGGGAACCCCTGTTCCCTGAAGAATTAGGACATTTCCGATGCCCTGGTTTGGAACATCTCATCCTGGGAGCAGATGCGGCATAGACGGAGGAATTGGGAATAGGGGATGGAGTCCTTACAGGAAGCAGGGTGGGAAGAAGTGTAGTCCAGAGAGCCGTGGGAGTCAGTGGGTTTATAGTGGATGTCGGTCAGTAGTCTGTTACCTGCGATGGAGATAGTGAGGTCTAGAAATGTAGGGAAATGTCGGAAATGGTCCAGGTGTATGTGAGTGCCGGATGGAAGTTAGTGGTGAAATGGATGAAGTCAGTGAGTTGTGTGTGGGTGCAGGAGGTAGCACCAATGCAGTCGTCGATGTAGCGGAGGTAGAGGTCGGGGATGGGGCCTCAACAACTTTGCATTTGACTCCTTCCATTTCCTCCAAATCCAAGGCATAGCTATGGGCACGCGCATGGGCCCAAACTATGCCTGCCTCTTTGTAGGGTACGTTCAACAATCCTTGTTCGAAACGTACCAGGGCCCCATCCCCGACCTCTACCTCCGTTACATCGACGACTGCATTGGTGCTTCCTGCTGCACCCAGGGGTAGTCCCTGCTCTCTCCCTCTTTCCCCTCCCATTCCCAGCTCTCCCACAGCCCACTGTCTCCGCCTCTTCCTTTCTTCCCCCCTCCCCCCCCCGACATCAGTCTGAAGAAGGGTCTCGACGCGAAACGTCACCTATTCCTTCACTCTGTAGATGCTGCCTCACCCGCTGAGTTTCTCCAGCATTTTTGTCCATCTTCGATTTTTCCCGCATCTGCTGTTCCTTCTTAAACATATTAATGTTCAATGTCAGACACCCAGTGAGTGTAAACACAATCTCTCACAGTCTGGGACTTACCCCAGTGTCTGTATTTTACAGTCCGGGTTCTTCAGAGCCACACACACCAGTTTCACTCCGGAATCTCCCAGTTTATTCGCACTCAGGTCCAGCTCCGTCACCGTGTGGTTTGTACTGAGAGCGGAGACGAGATCCTCAGCTTCAGAATCTGTGAGACCGACACTGTTCAGCCTGGAGATGAGAGAGAGTGAGGGTGAGGGACACAGAGAGACAGGAGATGGTGCAAATCCCCAGTGTTTATCAGTGACACAATTACTGATCATATTAATGTTCAGTGTCAGACATCCAGTGAGTGTAAACACAATCTCTCACAGTCTGGGACTTACCGCAGTCTCTGTATTTTACAGTCCGGGTTCCTCAGAGCCGCAGACACCAGTTTCACTCCGGAATCTCCCAGGTCGTTGCCTCCCAGTCTAAACACAAACAGACAGAGTAAGAAACAGACGGATACAAACCCTGGCGAGGTTGAGATAGACAACTTCTCCCAAACGGATATTAATGGAAGCGCCTCGGCAAATTATTGAACAAACCCCTGTGGTTGTGGTGGTTGTGGTGTTTGGTGACTTTCACCGTTTATTCTCATTCCCCGACGACCGGATAATGTTCCCCGTGTAGAGAACGGCGGCAACACGCGTGACCCGGGGAGGGGGGACTGAGTCAACACGCGTGACCCGGGAAAGGTGGGGTAACGGAGTCAACACGCGTGACTCGGGAAAGGGGGGGGACGGAGTCGACCACTGGTGACCCGAGGGAGGGGGGGACGGAGCCAACAAGCGTGACCCGGGGGAGGGGGGACGGAGTCGACCACTGGTGACCCAGTGGAGGGGGGGGATGGAGTGGACCACTGGTGACCCGGCGGGGGGGGCGGTAAAATAAGAGGGGTGCCCCCCTCCCCCCCCCCGCACAGTGACGGCCGCTCGCTCGGCCCCATAGAAGGGGTGCTGGACGGAATAACAAAATAGTGAAACAATTTTACAGTTCAGTGTTAGTGTCAAAGGAACAGTTACCTCAAGTACTGACACTTGTGCAGAGCCGGTCCCAGCCGCTGGAGACCTTCACACTGAATGCGGCAGAAGGACAGATCGAGGCGTTTGATTGTATCACAGAGCCTGATGACATGAGACAGGACCGCACAGTCAATCGGGGTCAGTGTCTGTCCACTGAATGAAAGTGTTTCCACAGATCCCAGTGTCTGCTGAGCCAGTACAGGATTCTGAGACTCAAACAGGTAGTGCATCGTGTTCAGGAGCCTCCTTTGACCAAACTCACTCCCAGCATTTCTAATCTGACGTTGAACCTCCTCCTTCACCCAGTCAATCACTCGGCAGATTGTTTGATGAGGGAATTTACCCAGAAACTCCTCCAGGATCCAAGCTGCCCGTGGGAGACCAGCGACAAAACGGAGAAATACTTCAAATCGACCGTCTGTCGTGCTGTGGGCCTCAGACAGGAATTTCACGATATTCCCGGGATCTACAGTCAGTAATTGTGCGAGTGCGGCTACAAACTCTTGGATGGTGAGGTGCGGGAAGGTGTACACCACGCTCCGGGCTGAATCCTCTCTCTCCAAAAGTTCCATCAGGAACCCGGACAGGAACTGGGAAGGCTGCAGATTGTATTTGATCAAATCTCCATCTGTGAACACAATGTTCTTCTCAGCCACTCCACTGAAGGCCATCTGACCAAGCCTCAGTAACACCTCACGGAGGCTCTCAATCTTACGGCCGTGGTTTTTCAGGATGTTGTAAATAAAGTAGCAATATAGTTGGGTGATGGTCTTGGGAACTCGCTGCGGGTCCCGGTGTGTTTGTGTGAAGAAGGGGCCCAGTGTCAGGACAAGGATCCAGCAGTAGGAAGGGTTGTAGCTCATGGTGTACAGGTTCTCGTTCTCCTTCACGTGTTTGAAAACAGCTGTTGCCACCAACTGATCTTCAAAATACCTGGTGAAATATTCCTTCCATTCCTCACCAACAAATCCCAGGATTTCAGCCCGGACACTGATCTGTGCCTTGTCCAGTAAATGTAACGCAATGGGGCGGGTGGTCACTAGCACTGAACACCCTGGGAGCAGCTTGTGCTGGATTAAACTGTACACAATGTCAGAGACTTCACACCACCACTCGGGATCTGGGCACTGGTGCTGAGGTTCTGTGTCTCTCCGACTGTCAGCAAAATCGATTCTGTCCTTGAATTCATCCAGACCGTCGAATATAAACAGCAATCCCTCTGGGTTCTTCCAGACCTCTCCCAGGATATTCCCAAAGTAAGGATACTGATCCAGAATCAGTTTCCTCAGGGTTACTCTGCAGTTAATAGTGTTCAAATCCCGGAATTTGAAACTGAAGACAAACTGGAAGTGTTGGTATATTTTCCCCGTGGCCCAGTCATGAACAATCTTTTGCACCATTGTTGTTTTTCCGATCCCCGCGACTCCGGCCACGGCAGACGAACTCCCAGATCGGGATTTACTCCGGGTAAAGCTGCTGTGGAACAATTGATCAGTCCTGATATTTTCCAGTTTTCCCCGGAGACATTCCTCTCTCAACTCTTCATGGTCCCGGCCTCTTGCCAGCAGCTCATGTTCCACCAGTGTCCGATCTCGAACAGTGGAGATGATTGTGAGCTCAGCGTATCGATCAAGCAGCTGGAAAACCTTAACCTTCTCGTTCATCAGGATGGTGTTCACGCTCAGTGTTTCAGTCTGTGCTCGCAGAGTCTCCTTGTGTTTATGTTGAACATCTTGCACGGGAACAGGCAGATAATGCAACATGTTAGATGGCTCAACTCAAAACTCAACATTAAAAACTACAAGAATGAGTTCAATGCCCTTCAATTAAATCAATCTACAGGTACACCAGTTGGGTGTCATGGTACACCAGTCATTGAAAATCGGCATGCAGCTGCAGCAGGCAGTGAAGAAAGCGAATGGTATGTTAGCTTTCATAGCAAAAGGATTTGAGTATAGGTGCAGGGAGGTTCTACTTCAGTTGTACAGGGTCTTGGTGAGACCACACCTGGAGTATTGCTTACAGTTTTGGTCTCCTAATCTGAGGAAGGACATTATTGCCATAGAGGGAGTGTAGAGAAGGTTCACCAGACTGATTCCTGGGAAGTCAGGACTGTCTTATGAAGAAAGACTGGCTTGACTCGGTTTATACTCTCTAGAATTTAGGAGATTGAGAGGGGATCTTATAGAAACTTACAAAATTCTTAAGGGGTTGGACAGGCTAGATGCAGGAAGATTGTTCCCAATGTTGGGGAGGTCCAGGACAAGGGGTCACAGCTTAAGGAAAAGGGGGAAATCCTTTAGGACCGAGATGAGAAAGACTTTTTTCACACAGAGAGTGGTGAGTCTCTGGAACTCTCTGCCACAGTTCATTGGCTATATTTAAGAGGGAGTTAGATGTGGTTCTTGTGGCTAAGGGGATCAGAGGGCATGGAGAGAAGGCAGGTACAGGATATTGAGTTGGATGATCAGCCATGATCATTTTGAATGGCGGTGCTGGCTCGAAGGGCCAAATGGCCTACTCCTGCACCTAATTTCTATGTACAGGTGTGGGGAAAAGAGGTGTGAAGACAAGGTCGACAGTGTAGAGAGAGGGAGTGAGGAGAGAGAAAAGGTTACAGGGGAGGGTAAAGGAGGGCAGGGGAAGAAGAGGAAGAGTGATGTACAGGAGGGACAGTGCATGGCAGTAGTAGTGGGAGGAGATTGTCACTGGGAGGTGAGAGTGTAGCATCAAAGAGAGGGGAGAATGGGGAAACTGAAATGGGGTGGAGTGGGTTAGAGTGAGAGGGAGGAGAAGATAGGGTGAAGGAGGGAAGAACGGAAGGGAAGATTGATGCTCATCTTTGAAGCGTGTGTTGAATATTGATTCCAGAAGACTACCGCTCACCTTACTGGGAGATGACGTGCTCAGTCACGATTCCTGCCGGGTTTGTTTGCTGGACAAAAGTCAGATGGGACAGGGTGGGACTGAGATGGAGAACTAACAGGAGAGTCAATTGTTCAGAGTCTCCCTTGAAAACTGAACTCAGCTTCCCCTGGAAACACATTTTGGGTCCCTGCACGGTAGGAAGAGAGGTGGAGATAGGGGATATGCGCAATGGGGAAGTGACATTAAGCATGGAGTGGCTGCTGGAGATGGAAGGACAGACCAGGGAGTCACAAAGGAAGCAATCCATTCGTAAGGCTGAAAATGGAGGTCAATATTTTGTATTGATGTTGGGATTTGTTACGAGTTGTGAAAAAACGTGAAAAGTTTTTTGTAGAAAATGTGCATCCCTTATTCAGACAATATAGTGATTTCAGCAGCTGACGCAGTTCCCTGTACAGTGGCGGATAGGCAATTAAGTATCCAACAAGGCAATTAATTAAAATGTAGAAAGAAAAAATTGCAGCTGCTCGTTTACAAAAAAAGACAATGTTCTGGAGTAACTCTGCAGGTCCACCACCATTTCAAAAGTACGTAGATAAGTGACATTTCGGGTCAGGAACCTTCTTCAGACTGAATAGTACATATGTATGAAATCTATATTCGGGTGAAAAATGTTTTTTAAAAAAATTGTACAGGAAAAGTAGAAGTGAAATAGATGGGGAGCAGTTATTAAACATCCAGCTCAATATACTCCCGGACAAATGAGGAAGATGCCATCTCCAGACAGTACTTAGAAACAGGAGACCTGGAAGCAGAGTCCTGGCAGGCATTCGTTGTTATTCTGTGTTACATATTTGGTTAAATATCAGGTAAAACAAGTCCTGCTGCAAGATTCAGTTTTGCAATCTGTGTCATACTTTCCTTGTCCCACCTTATCTGCATGATATACCCTTCTCTACCCTTGTTACGGGGGAGTTTTGTTTTCCAGCACATTCAGTCATAATGAACCCATCCAAACTTGTGAGTCCGTGGACAGACCTGCACCCGGATCTGTTTAAATGCCACCATGTGCCCACTGCTGTATGTCCACTTCCCGCCCTGAACTACACATTTAATTAACGGCACTATCCGTTGTAGATTTCTCTAAACCTCCCCATCATCCTCATCCCAACCCCACAACACTCGGCACCTCGACACTTGCACTTCTCTCATTAGCGTTACACACCTCTCGTGTGTATGTACTTCAGTTTTTGAGGACAGAGATCAGCATTTTGTCACCAACTCTGAATTCTGATGCACATCTCAGAAATCAACTCTTCACCCTTGGATTTGTTTGCATCAATGCTACATGGATGTGTAGGTAGTGCAGCGTAGGTTCATCAGGTTAATTCCGGGGATGGCGGGACTGACATACGGTGTGGGTATGATGGAAGAATGGACCGACTGCACATATTCACTTGAATTGAATCTTATAGAAACAAATACAAATCTTAAGGGATTGGACAGGTTCGATGCAGGAAAAATGTTCCTGAAGTTGGGGGAGTCCACAACCAGGGGGGGCACAGTTTAAGATAACATTTAAGACTGAGATGAGGAAAAACTTTTTCACCCAGAAAGTTGTGAATCTGTGGAATTCTCTGTCACAGATGGCAGTGGAGGCCAATTCACTGGTTGCATTCAAGAGACAGTTAGATATCGCTCTTAGGGCTAACAGAATCAAGGGATATGGCGATAAAGCAGGAATGGACTACTGATTTTGGTTCATCATTCATGATGCAATTGAATGGTGCTGTTGGCTCGAAGGGCCGAATGGCCTACGCCTGCAACTAGTTTCTATGTTTCTATTTTAGCAATGCATTTGGCAAGGTTCCGCATGGTAGGCTGCTCTGGAAGGCTAGATTGCACGAGATTTGAGGAGAGATAGCTGAATGAATAAAACATTGGTTTCATGGAAGGAAGAAGAGGGTGACGATGGAAGTTTGCATTACAGACTGGAGGCCTGTGACAGGTGGTGCTTCGGGATTTGGTGCTGAGCCGGTAGCTGTGATCTACGTCAAATATTTGGAAGAGATTGTACGGGGCATGGTCAGATTGTAGATGACTCAAAAGTGGGTGGTATTTCACATAGTGAAGAACGTTGTCAAACAATGCAGCAGGATCTTGATCGGCTGGGCTGAGGAATGGTTGATGGAATTCAAGACAGATAAATGTCAGGTATTGCATTTTAGGAGCGCTAACATGGGCAGAACCCACACAGTGAACGGAAGGGCGATGGTGAGTGTTGTAGAGTCGAGGGATCGAGGAGTACAGGTACATGGTTCATTGAAACTGGCATCACGTAAATAGGATGGTTTACAAGGCTTTTGGCACATTGGCTTTCATCAGTCAGAGCATTGAGAATTAACGTTGGGAGGTCATGTTGCAGTTGTATAAGATGTTGTTGAGAGCCTTGTGTTCAGTTTTGGGCACCATGTTATAGGAAAGATGTTATCAAGCTGGAAAAGGTTCAGATAATATTTACGAGGATGTTGCAGGGACTCGAGTGCTTGAGCCATAGGGAGTGGTTAAGCACGATAGGGCTCTGTTCCTTTTAGCGTAGAAGGATGAGGGGTGATTGTATAGAGGTGTATAGAATCATAAGAGGAATAGATCGGGTAGGTGCACAGAGTCTCTTGCCCAGAGTAGGGGAATCGAGAACCAGAGGACATAGGTTTAAGCTGAAGGGGGAAAGATTTAATAATAATCTGAGGGGTAACTTTTTCACGCAAAGGCTGGTAGGTGTATGGAACAAGCTGTTCGATAGTTGAGGTTGGTAGTACCACAACGTTTAATAAACCTTTAGAGGGATATTAGCCAGACGCAGGTAGATGGGACATGTTGGTTGATGTTGGGAAGATGGGCCAAAGGGCCTGTTTCCACTCAATCTCTATCTGAAACTCTATAACAGCAGATTCCGTGAAAGGAACGGCACAAGTATCATCTCACAAGTGGAAACAGCCGTCTCATCCCTTACCTTTTAGTAAACTGGGAACAGCGGTTAAATCCTGGGCGAATTTTACTCGATCATAAGGAACAGTACCTGTTTGAATATAAACATTTGAGAAAATCACCAGAGTACAATTGTAGAGTATGCAGTGTTTGAATTCATAAAATGAGCACATCTCTGAAAAGATCTCACCATGTTCCTGTATCTCTTTCAGTAATTTGTCCAACTTTGGGACAGCATTCCGCATTTTTACAAAGGATTCCCACATCACCCTGCGGGCCCGGTCTCCTCTCTCCATCACCAGCTTCAGGAGGAGTTTGGAACTGTTCGCCTGTTCTCCCCGATCAACGAGATCACTGACTTTCTGTGAAGATAATGAATATATTGAGGAGGAAAAATATTGATCAGAGGTGAAGATTGAAATCAGGAGGATAATTCTGGCAGTGAGGATTCTCCAGGAAGCTGCGGAAATATACACCCATTATACCATTGCGTCCGAATCCCAATGTTCACATGTAAACATTATTCTCCCAGTTGTTATAAAGGATGAGGGTACGCAGAAATGGACGGATTGCACCTTAACAGGTGGGGGACCAGCATTCTGGCAGGCAGGTTTGCCACTGCTGCACTGGTGGCTTTAAACTGAATAAGGGGGGTGGGGTGTCAAATGGGATAGTCAAGGACGGAGTTAAAAGGAAAGGGGGTTATAGGGATAGTTAATGACCCCAGAATCCAGAATTAACGGGAAAGGAAGCTCACAAAGGGATAGGAGAGTATGGCCAAGTGTAATAGGGATCGATGTGAAAGGTGAGATGCGTAAGGAATTAAAAGTGTTGTATATGAATGCGCAAAGTATAAGAAGTAAAGTAGATGAGCTTGAGGCTCAGTTACAGATTGGTGGATATGGCATTGTGGGGATT
Source organism: Raja brachyura (assembly GCA_963514005.1). The sequence continues at coordinate 82,799,358 of OY740789.1, read as the reverse complement.
ACTGAGACGTGGCTGCAGGAGGATCGGGCCTGGGAACTTAATATTCAGGGTTATACATCCTATAGAAAGGACAGGCAGGTGGGCAGAGGAGCGGGGGGTAGCTCTGCTGGTGAGGGTTGGAATTCAGTCCCTTGCGAGGGAAGACATATGGACTGACGAGGTAGAGTCACTGCGGATTGAGTTGAGGAATTGTAAAGGCAAGAAGACACTAATTGGTGTTATTTACAGACCCCCAAATAGTAGCCCGGATGTAGGGTGTAAGTTGCAGCAGGAGTTAAAACTGGCATGTAACAAAGGTGATGCCACTGTGGTGATGGGGGATTTCAATTTGCAGGTAGACTGGGAAAATCAGGTTGGTTCAGGACCCCAAGAAAGAGAGTTTGTAGAATGCCTCCGAGATGGATTCTTAGAGCAGCTTGTAATGGAGCTGACCAGAGAAAAGGCAATTCTGGATTTAGTGTTGTCCAATGAACCAGATATGATAAGAGAACTCGAGGCAAAGGAACCGCTTGGAGGTAGTGATCATAATATGATTAGTTTTAATCTGCAATTTGAGAAGGAGATCGTTAAATCGGAAGTGGCAGTGATGCAGTTGAACAAAGGGGACTATGAAGGCATGAGAGGGGAGCTGGCAAAAGTAGACTGGAAAGGGATCCTAGCAGGAATGACGGTGGAACAGCAATGGCAGGAATTTCTGGGCATAATCCGGAAGACGCAGGATCATTTCATTCCAAAAAGGAAGAAAGATTCTAAGGGGAGTAGGAGGCAACCGTGGCTGACAAGAGAAGTTAGGGATAGAATAAAACTAAAAGAAAAGATGTATAACACAGCAAAGAGTAGCCGGAAGCCGGAGGATTGGGAAACTTTCATAGGACAACAGAAGGAAACAAAACGGGCAATACGGGCTGAAAAGATGAAGTACGAGGGGAAGCTGGCCAGGAATATAAAGAAGGACAGTAAAAGCTTCTTTAGATATGTTAAGGGAAAAAGAGTAGCAAAGTCAAATGTGGGTCCCTTGAAGGCAGACACGGGTGAAATAATTATGGGCAACAAGGAAATGGCAGAAGAGTTGAACAGGTACTTTGGATCCGTCTTCACTAAGGAAGACACAAACAATCTGCCAGATGTACTGGAGGACAGAGGATCTAAGGGGGTAGAGGAACTGAAAGAAATTTTCATTAGGCGGGAAATAGTATTGGGTAGGCTAATGGGACTGAAGGATGATAAATCCCCTGGGCCTGATGGTCTGCACCCCAGGGTCCTCAGGGAGGTGGCTCTCGAAATAGTGGACGCATTGGTGATCATTTTCCAATGTTCAATAGATTCAGGATCAGTTCATGTGGATTGGAGGATAGCTAATGTTATCCCACTTTTCAAGAAAGGAGCGAGAGAGAAAACGGGGAATTACAGACCAGTTAGCCTGACTTCGGTGGTGGGAAAGATGCTGGAGTCAATTATTAAAGAGGTAATAATGGAGCATTTGGATAGCAGTAAAAGGATTAGTCCAAGTCAACATGGATTTATGAAAGGGAAATTATGCTTGACTAATTTTCTGGAATTTTGTGAGGATGTGACAAGTAAAATGGATGAGGGGTGCCAGTGGATGCAGTGTATCTAGACTTTCAGAAAGCCTTTGATAAGGTCCCGCACTGGAGACTGGTGACTACAATTATAGCACATGGTATTGGGGTTAGGGTGTTGACATGGATAGCAAATTGGTTGGCAGACAGGAAGCAAAGAGTAGGAGTGAATGGGTCCTTTTCAGAATGGCAGGCAGTGGCGAGTGGAGTGCCGCAAGGCTCGGTGTTGGGGCCGCAACTGTTTACCATATATATTAATGATTTGGAAGAGGGAATTAGGAGCAACACTAGCAAGTTTGCTGGGTGGCAGTGTGAACTGTGAAGAGGATATTGGTGAAGGGGGCAGAAATCAGGCACGATTGAATGGCAGGGTAGACTCTATGGGCCGAATATCCCAATTCTACTACACATTTTAATTTGTGGACGTGTTTGGTTTTGCATTAACACCTGATGTGTCTGAGTTGTGGTCTCCCGTCAGTGCTGTGATGTGTAAATAAGACAAACTCACTCCTTTCCTCCCTCACTCACCTGATGTTCCCGTCCACTGAAGTGATTCTCATATGTTAAGGCCGAGCTGACTCCGTGCACCCCTCTTTCCATCGCCTGTTCCAGCCGGTCACGGTAGAATTCCGTCAACTGCAACAGCTTGAAATCGTCCCAATCTTCCAAGAGCTCAGTAATCACTGAGCTGGGATCTGTGAAGGGAAAGGGAGAAATCTGAAGACATTCTTCTAAGCAGTAACATTATCTCTGGAATCAAATGGTGGAGGTGCAGTGATTCACCCCACAACACGGTCCTTGTACCCATTGCTTCGTATTGTCTGTTCATAACGAAGGTAGATCAGATGTGAATAGGATGATTGTTCTAAAGGTAACCCGGCCCACAACCTGCTGGAATATTGGGGTCACGCGTTGTTCAACAATCCCACTAATAATTACTAATCTCAGCAATTTGCTGTGAAGCGGACAAAGATTACTTTAGAATGTGAAATGGGATATCGCCGAGTTGGAATGGCCATTTAAAAAAATCTTTAAACTCGGCACCATAGTTTCAGCGGGTTTGACCGTAGCTAATCTATAGTATTACTAAAACTCTCTTCTTGTCCTCTTCCGGTCTGCGTTGTTTTTAGATTTGTACAGAAACGGTACCCTATATCGCTAGGATTTTTCACCACCTTACTCAGCGTTCTCCTCTGCTCCAAGCGCATTTGTTTTCCGATCGTTGAAATATTACAAAACTTATGAAGGTTTAAAAAATCGTGTGATCAGCAGATTGGTCTTCTCCCCCGTCATTCACCATGAAGGTAACACCCCTTCCTGCACCCGCTGTTAATCACCGGGCAGGGTGAGTGGAAAATAAGCCCCAAAGGTGGGACTGAGTCCACAAGCCGTGCTGAGTGAGTGAGTGAGTGGGTGAGTGAGTGTGTGGGTGAGTGAGTGGGTGAGTGAGTGGGTGAGTGAGTGGGTGAGTGAGTGGGTGAGTGAGTGGGTGGGCCCACAATCCGTGCTGAGTGAGTGAGTGAGTGAGTAATCCAAACAGATCAGATACACCACACACAGATACAATCAGTTGAAACACAAGATGGAGCAAAGATGGAGATACAGAGTGCAAAATGTAGTTTGCAGCATTGTAGCGCATCAGATCCTTAGAGACAAAGAGCAATGCCCTTGATGGGGTAGAGGGGAATCGAGTACCCTAGCTATGGGAGGGCCGTACACAAGCCTGACAACAGAGGGGACGACGATAGAGTCTGGCGCTGGGCACTTTCACACTGTTGTACCTTCTGCTGAACAGGAAGAGAGGAGGAGGTGGAATGACCAGAGTGCGACTCATCTTTCTGCCATATCATCTTATTACTACCCTCATTGGCATGTTGCGCAGTGTAATATAGAGGCGGCAAGGGCCACAACAATGTAAATTGGGAGAACAAGAATACATCTCTAGCTTCTGAGAGTTTGGTTGACAAATTCGATAAGAGGGTGGAAGAAGCTGCCCTTCAATCTGGTGCGATGTTATCTTCAGATATCCAATATAAATGTGGTTGCTTGTTACATATATAAATCTATATCTTGTAATTTTGTTCCAAGTGTTCCTGATTTTGGCCTTTCAGTTATCTGCCAAAATTCTGATCACTTGACTATACATTTCTCCCGCCGCAACTGGATTTGAACCAGTATTTGTGGATGATTAGTCAACGTGGCAGGCGGAGAAATGACATTTCATGTTTAATCCTGATAATGGCAAGTTGACGCATGTTGGAGGGATAAATAAAACCAGGATATTCACCATGAATGACAAGGGCCTGGAGACCACTGAGAAACACCCGTACAAATCCATAGGTCCCTAAAGTCAGCAGCACACACAGAGACGCCATTTAGCATTCTTGTCATTAGCTGCAGCATAGAATGCAAGTGCAGGGAGGCCTCGTTACAATTTTATAGGGAGTTGATTAAGCCTTAAGTTGGAGGAGTGTTTGCAATTCTGATCTCCATACTGTGGGAACGATGCCTCTGCACTGGAGAAGATGCAGAGGATTCAGGATACTGCTCGTAAATGAATATTTCAATTATCAGCAGAGACTGGAGTGATTGAAGTCATCTTCCTTAAAGCTGGGACGGACAAGCAGTGATCTAATAGAGGTATTGAATACCGTGAGAAAAGTAGGGTTGATGGAAAATATAGTTCTCTCCATAGTAGAGGTGGCTAACACCAGGAGCATTGATTTAATGTGGGGACCATGAGGTTTAGAGGATGATCTTTCAGGATGAATCTTTCAGCAGTGAAGGCTACAGTCAGGGACACACTCACTGCCTGAGGTGGTGTTAGAGGTAGGTACTCTGTCACAACATTGTAGGAGCACCTGGATGTCCATTCGAACTGTAAATGGATAGTAGGTGACAGACCAGGTGCTCAGCAATGGGATTAGTGTAGCGACATTGACAGGTGGCAAATGGGTCAAAGGCTCATTTCTGCACAGAATCTGATTCTGGACTCTGATATTCTGACTTAACGTTTGTGGCAACTAAGATCATTTGTGCCCAAAAAGAGTGCTGATTTATCAGACAATTCCTGCATCCGCCCACCTGTGACAGATTTCCCTGTAGATGTCAACTCTCTGTGCTCACCCCCTTCCCTATTCCCACTTCCGTGTGAACCTCATTTCTTGCATCAGGTGCACACACACCCACTGTCAGGGCATCATATATATGTCACAGAAGGCTCACTAACCTTTTTGTTCCTTTGATGTAGAGGCCACAGAATCACCTCCCCAGTCACCACCTTCAGCCATGATGTCGACAGACGTTCCCAAACTCTGTAGCTCTGGAATATACAATATTAACAGAACCATCAGGTGACAATTGAATGTGAAGGAAGACATTGCCTTGTGAACGGACACACAGCATTACAGTGCAGCAGAGATGTGGAAAACATGCCTTCCATACAAGATGGTAAATCCCTGCAAATTAACAAACAAGAAAAGCAGAAGTAGACCACCAAACTCTTCATGTCTGCCCTGTCATCCATAAGACTTTGCCTGATCTATCCAAGAGAGCAATTCAGATTCTGTTCAGATTCAATCTTTAATTGTCATTGTGCAGTGTACAGTTGAGAGACAACGAAATGCAGTTAGCATCTCACCCAGAAGAGCGGACATAGAATAATCAACAGTAAAATATATATATGTACAAACAGTATCAGTAGTGCAATTTAACTGGAGAAAGGAGTGACCCGGGGGGTTGACTGGTAAATCATCGAGGTGCAGAGTTAAGTATTGTAACAGCCGCAGGGAAGAAACTGTTCCTGAACCTGCTGGTCTGGGAACGGAGGGACCTGTAGCACCTCCCGGATGGGAGGAAAGTAAACAGTCTGTGGCTGGGGTGAGAGCAGTCCTTGACGATGCTGCGTGCCCTTCGCAGACATCGCTTGCTCTGGACAGACTCAATGGAGGGGAGTGAGGAACCTGTGATGCGTTGGGCGATCTTCACCACCCTCTGCAGAGCTTTCTGGTCAGAGACAGAGCAGTTGCCATACCATACTGTGATACAGTTGGTAAGGATGCTCTCGATGGTGCAGCGGTAGAAGTTCACCAGAATCTGAGGAGACAGATGGACCTTCTTTAGTCTCCTCATGAAGAAGAGATGCTGGTGAGCCTCTTGACCAGTGGTGAAGTATTGTGGGTCCAAGAGAGGTCAGCGGAGATGTTGACCCCAAGAAACCTGAAGCTGGAAACACGTTCCACCTCTGTCCCGTTAATATGGATGGGGGTGTGCGTGCAGCCCCTAGACCTTCTGTAGTCCACAATGAGCTCCTTGGTCTTCTTGGAGTTAAGGGCCAGGTTGTTGTCAGCGCACCATGCTGCTAGGAGCTGAACCTCCTCCCTATAGGCCGACATCGTTGTTGCTGATGAGGCCAATCACCTTTGTAACATCTGCATACTTGAAGATGGTGTTAGAACCATGTTCAGGTGTGCAGTCGTAGGTGAAGAGGGAGTAGAGGAGGGGGCTCAGCACACAGCCCTGAGGAACACCAGTGTTCAGGGTGAGGGTTGAAGACATGTGGTTGTCTAACCTAACAGACTGGGGTCTGCTGGTTAGAAAGTCCAGTGTCCAGTTGCAGAGGGAGGGATCGATGAGTTTGGTGACCAGTTTGGTGATCAGTTAACACCATCAGTTAATGGTGTTAAATACATACATAGATATTAGGTGCAGGAGTAGGCCATTTGGCCCTTCGAGCCTGCACCGCCATTCAATATGATCATGGCTGATCATCCAATTCAGTATCCCGTACCTGCCTTCTCTCCATACCCCCTGATCCCTTTAGCCACAAGGGCCACAACTAACTCCCTCTTAAATATAGCAATGAACTGGCCTCAACTACCCTCTGTGGCAGAGAGTTCCAGAGACCCACCACTCTCTGTGTGAAAAAAGTCCTTCTCATCTCGGTCCTAAAGGATTTCCCCCTTTTCCTTAAGCTGTGACCCCTTGTCCTGGACCTCCCCAACATTGGGAACAATCTTCCTGCATCTAGCCTGTCCAACCCCTTAAGAATTTTGTAAGTTTCTATAAGATCCCCTCTCAATCTCCTAAATTCTAGAGAGTATAAACTGAGTCTATCCAGTCTTTCTTCATAAGACAGTCCTGACATCCCAGGAATCAGTTTGGTGAACCTTCTCTGCACTCCCTGAGCTAATGCTGAGCTAAAGTCGATGAACAGCATTCTCACGTAGGTGTCTCTGTTGTCCAGGTGGGAGAGGGCGGAGTGAAGTGCCGTGGAGATGGCATCCTCCGTACTCCTGTTCTTGCGGTAGGCAAATTGATGGGTTTCCAGTGTGGGATGTAGGCAGCCTTTAAGGTGTGCCCCTCACCTGCTTGAAGCTGCTCATCATCCACTTTCCGTCTGGTTCCACCTGTCACCTACCAAACGCTATACCACCCCACACCGTCCCTCCTCACACTGCTATACACTGGCCATATTCATACTTCTCCCAACCCTGACCCAGATCATCGACCTGAAACATCTAATTACTACCTTTGTCACCACACATGATGTTTGACCAGATTAATTTTCCCAGTGTTCCAGTATTTGCTCCAGATTCCAGCAACACCAGTCTCATCCATCTTTGACCCTGCCACATCCTCCCCATAAACATCTCGGGTACTTGTGCCAAACCCATTAATAGCGGCGCCTGAGAGATGTAGGAAGGAACATCGGGAGTTAATCCTCAGCAATAAATCCAGACCTACGCAATATTTAGGCCCATGTTTCTGTGAGTAACACTAAATCACAGGGACTCCAGAGTTTAGAGGGGTGGGGGATGGGGGTGAGGACATTGTGTTGTGATGAATAACGGTGGGAATATGGAGGCCATCAGCATGTTGTGGGGGTGGGGGTGGAGAACATTACCCTGTTGCTGGGTCTCCCTGTCTCTGCCGGTGTGTGTGTGCGCGTGTGTGAGAGAGCGCGTGTGTGAGAGAGCGCGTGTGTGTGAGAGCGTGTGTGTGTGTGTGCGCGTGTGAGAGAGCGTGCATATGTGTGAGAGAGAGAGCGTGCGTGTGTGTGTGTGAGAGAGAGCGTGTGTGTGGGTGAGAGAGAGCGTATGTGCGTGCTTGTGAGTGAGAGCGCGCGTGTGTGAGAGAGCGTGTGTGTGTGAGAGCGTGTGTGTGTGTGCGCGTGTGAGAGCGTGTGTGTGAGAGTGCGTGTGAGTGAGAGAGTGTGTGCGTGTGTGAGTGAGAGAGCGTGTGTGTGTGTGTGTGTGTCTGAGTGAGAGAGAGCGTGTGTGAGTGAGAGAGCGTGTGTGGGTGTGCGTGGTGTGATGTAAGGATTCAGAGGGGAATCTCCTGGTGTGGGGGTGACTGGGATGGATGAGATTCCCCAGGTGTGAGTGTCGATGGATGGGATTTCCTCAATATGAGGGGGGAGGTGTGGAGAAAATCTCCTGAATGATGTCGGTTACGGTGGGATGAAGTAGATTCCCGGTATGGCTGCTCCAGAACATACAGAGATTATCCTGGATTGTCTGGATGGCGTCTTGGTATCGGGGATGGTGGTGTGAACGTTTAATTTATTGCCACGTGTAGTGAGGTACAGTTAGAAGCTTTTTTGCATGCTAACCAGTCCGCAGAAAGACTATATGTGATGACTAGAGCCAGGATTTGACCATAAATGCCATGTGCCTTTTTATGCCTTTTTGATGATTTCACCAAGATAATGCCTTTTTCATGATCGAGTGCCTATATCAACCTTTTTTTGCCGTTTTGCTAAAAGGTTGTGCTAGTTTCTCTAGTTGTACCATGATTACAATGACATTTTCTATGTTAAAACGTTAATATTAATGTTATTATTAACGTGTTAACATAATATAACTTGCAAGAAAACTTCCACCACCTGGGCAAAACCGGGACCGCCACCGTCGGTCATTGATTCGTTCGTGCTGGTGCCCGTTGGTTCAGTCTTCTCCAAGATCTATTTAAGAAAGAACTGCAGATGCTGGAAAAATCGAAGGTGGTCAAAAAATGCTGGAGAAACTCAGGGTGAGTCAGCATGTATGGTGAGAAGGAATAGGCGACGTTTCAGGTCAAGACCCTTCTTCAGACTGATGTTGGGGGGGGGGGGGCAGTAAAAAGAAAGGAAGAGTCGTAGGACTCGAAGGAGAGCTGGGAAGGGGGAGAGGGAGGTGGGAGAAGACAAGGGCTATGTAAAATTAGAGAGGTCAATGTTGATACCACTGGGGTGCAGACTAACCAAGCTAAATACCCAAGCTTGTCTCCTCGCTACATTTACTGCTGGCTCCAGTCACAAACATGAGTTTGAGTGATCTGTGCAAGGCATTCATTGATGCTGGAATTCCACCGTGGAAATTGAAAAACAAACCTCTCAGAGGTTATTTAGAGAAATACACAGAGGAACATAGACCTAGCGAGTCTTCATTACGGGAAAATAATGTTGACAGTAACTTCAACATTGTTGTGCAGAAAATTAGAGATGAAGTTGCATGCAACAAAATATGGATGTCAATAGACAAGACAACCGATGCTGTGGGGAGATATGTTGCCAATGTGGTCATCGGTACACTGGAGGCAGGTCAACCATCAAAGGAGTATTTGTTGATATCGGAAGTATTGGAGAAGTCAAACAGCTCAACTATTGCTCAGTTGTTTACATCTTCACTTGTTGTACTTTGGCCAGAAGGTATAAAACACGAGAATGTTCTTCTCTAAGTGACTTAAAGTTTTATTCCCCAAAATGTTGCATTTGACCTGCATAGCTCAACGACTTCATAGAATTGCCAAGCACATAGGTAGCTTGTTTCCAAATGTCGATTGCCTAGTTTCCAATGTCAAGAAAATCTTCCTCAAAGCACCGTCACGTGTGCAGTTGTTTAAGGAAATGGCACCCGAGATTCCACTACCTCCTCAGCCCGCTTTGACTAGGTGGGGTAAATGGCTCTCTGCTGTACTGATTTTGAAAAGATAAAATAAATCGTCAACTGTTTTGAAGAAGAAGTATCTGCTGCAGTCAATCCTCAAGGGCGAAAGTGAAGGTGAACAGCCAGAAGTGGTCGTGCATGTTGGCACAAATGATGTTGGAAAGAAGGGGATGAATATTTTGCAGCGGGACTTCAGAGAGCTCGGAAAAATGCTGAAAAGCAGGACTTCCAGGGTTGTTATCTCCGGTTTGCTTCCAGTTCCTCGTGCTGGCGAGAGCAGGAACAGGGAGATACGGGACCTGAATGTGTGGCTGAGGAACTGGTGCAGGGGGCAGGGATTTAGATTCTTAGATCACTGGGATCTGTTTTGGAGTAAGAGGGAACTGTACAAAAGGGACTGATTGCATCTTAACAGGTGGGGGACCAGGATTCTGGCCGGCAGGTTTGCCACTGCTACACGGATGGTTTTAAACTGAATAAGGGGGGTGGGGTGTCAAATGGGATAGTCGAGGACGGAGTTGAAGAGAAAGAGAGTAAAGGGATGGTTAATGACTCCAGAATTAACGGGAAAGAAAGCTCACAAAGGGATAGGAGAGTATGGCCAAGTGTAATAGGGATCGATGTGAAAGGGGCCACTTGTCAACATAATTGTATAAGGAGTAAGAGTGTTGTAAAAACAAGCCTGAAGGCTTTGTGTCTCAATGCGAGGAGCATTCGTAATAAGGTGGATGAGTTGAAGGTGCAGATAGCGATTAATGACTATGCTATAGTTGGGATCACGGAGACATGGCTCCAGGGTGACCAGGGCTGGGAGCTGAACATCCAGGGATATTCAATATTCAGAAGGGATAGACGAAAAGGAAAAGGAGGTGGGGTAGCATTGCTGGTGAGAGAGGAGATTAATGCAATAGAAAGGAAGGACATTTTGGTGAGGCCACACCTGGAGTATTGCGTACAGTTTTGGTCTCCAAATCTGAGGAAAGACATCCTTGCCATAGAGGGGGTACAGAGAAGATTCACCAGACTGATTCCTGGGATGTCAGGACTTTCATATGAGGAAAGATTGGATAGACTCGGCTTGTACTCGCTGGAATTTAGAAGATTGAGGGGGGATCTTATAGAAACTTACAAAATTCTTAAGGGGTTGGACAAGCTAGATGCTGGAAGATTGTTCCCGATGTTGGGGGAGTCCAGAACAAGGGGTCACAGTCTAAGGATAAGGGGGAATTCCTTTAGGACCGAAATGAGGAAAACATTCTTTACACAGAGAGTCGTGAGTCTCTGGAATTCTCTGCCACAGAAGGTAGTTGATGCCAGTTCATTTGCTATATTTAAGAGGGCGTTAGATGTGGCACTTGTGGCTAAAGGGATCAGGGGGTATGGAGAGAAGGCAGGTACGGGATACTGAGTTGGATGATCAGCCATGATCACATTGAATGGCGGTGCAGGCTCGAAGGGCCGAATGGCCTACTCCTGCACCTATTTTCTATGTTTCTATGTTTCTATGACATTAGCGTGGAGGATGTGGAATCGATATGGGTAGAGCTGCGAAACTCTAAGGGGCAGAAAACGCTAGTGGGAGCTGTGTACAGGCCACCTAACAGTAGTATTGGAGTTGGGGATGGCATCAAACAGGAAATTAGAAATGCGTGCAACAAGGGTAACACGGTTATAATGGGTGACTTCAATCTGCATGTAGATTGGGTGAATCAAATTGGCAGGGGTGCTGAGGAAGAGGATTTCTTGGAATGTATGAGGGATAGTTTTCTCAACCAACATGTGGAGGAACCAACAAGAGAGCAGGCTATTCTAGACTGGGTATTCAGTAATGAGGAAGGGTTAGTTAGCAGTCTTGTTGTGCGTGGCCCCTTGGGCAAGAGTGACCATAATATGGTTGAGTTCTTCATTAGGATGGAGAGTGACAAAATTAAGTCAGAAACAAGGGTTCTGAACTTGAACAAAGGTAACTTTGAAGGTATGATGTGAATTGGCCAAGATAGACTGGCAGGTGATTCTTAAAGGGTTGACAGTGGATGTGCAATGGAAGGTATTTAAAGACTGCATGGATGAAGTACAAAAGTTGTTCATACCAGTTTGGCAAAAGAATAAATCGGGGAAGGTGAGGCATCCATGGATAACAAGGGAAATCAGGGATAGTATAAAAACAAAAGATGAGGCATACAAATTTGCCAGAAAAAGCAGCCTACCGGAGGACTGGGAGAAATTCAGAATCCAGCAGAGGAGGACAAAGGGCTTAATTAGGAAAGGGAAAATAGGTTATGAAAGGAAACTGGCAGGGAACATAAAAACTGACTGCAAAAGTTTTTATAGATATGTGAAGAGAAAGAGACTAGTTAAAACAAATGTTGGTCCCTTGCAGTCCGAAACAGGTGAATTGATCATGGGGAACAAGGACATGGCAGACCAATTGAATAACTACTTTGGTTCTGTCTTCACTAAGGAAGACATAAATAATCTGCTGGAAATAGCTGTGGAACGGGGGTCAAATAAGATGGAGGAACTGAGTGAAATCCAGGTTAGCCGGGACGTGGTGTTGGGTAAGTTGAACGGATTGAAGGCCGATAAATCCCCAGGGCCAGATAGTCTGCATCCCAGAGTACTCAAGGAGGTAGCCACAGAAATAGTGGATGCATTAGTGATAATTTTTCAAAATTCCTTAGATTCTGGAGTAGTTCCTGAGGATTGGAGGGTAGCTAATGTAATCCCACTTTTTAAAAAAGGAGGGAGAGAGAAAGCGGGGAATTACAGACCAGTTAGTCTAACATCGGTAGTGGGGAAACTGCTAGAGTCAGTTATTAAAGATGGGATAGCAGTGCATTTGGAAAGTGGTGAAATCATTGGACAAAGTCAGCATGGATTTACGAAAGGTAAATCATGTCTGACAAATCTGATAGAATTTTTCCGAGGATGTAACTAGTAACATGGATAAGGGAGAACCAGTGGATGTGTTATATCTAGACTTTCAGAAGGCTTTCGACAAGGTACCGCATAAGAGATTAGTATACAAACTTAAAGCACACGGTATTGGGGGTTCAGTATTGATGTGGATAGAGAACTGGCTAGCAGACAGGAGGCAAAGGGTAGGAGTAAACGGGTCCTTTTCAGAATGGCAGGCAGTGACTAGTGGGGTACCGCAAGGCTCAGTGCTGGGACCCCAGCTATTTACAATATATATTAATGATTTGGACGAGGGAATTCAATGCAACATCTCCATATTTGCAGATGACACGAAGCTGGGGGGTATAGTTAGGTGTGAGGAGGATGCTTGGAGGCTGCAGGGTGATTTGGATAGGCTGAGTGAATGGGCAGATGCATGGCAGATGCAGTATAATGTGGATAAATGTGAGGTTATCCACTTTGGTGGCAAAAGCATGAGGGTAGACCATTATCTGAATGGTGGCAGATTAGGAAAAGGGGAGATGCAACGAGACCTGGGTGTCATGGTACACCAGTCATTGAAAGTAGGCATGCAGGTGCAGTAGGCAGTGAAGAAAGCAAATGGTATGTTAGCATTCATAGCGAAAGGATTTGAGTATAGGAGCAGGGAGGTTCTACTGCAGTTGTACAGGGTTTTGGTGAGGCCGCACCTGGAGTATTGCGTACAGTTTTGGTCTCCGAAACTGAGGAAAGACATCCTTGCCATAGAGGGGGTACAGAGAAGATTCACCAGACTGATTCCTGGGATGTCAGGACTTTCATATGAGGAAAGATTGGATAGACTCGGCTTGTACTCGCTGGAATTTAGAAGATTGAGGGGGGATCTTATAGAAACTTACAAAATTCTTAAGGGGTTGGACAAGCTAGATGCTGGAAGATTGTTCCCGTTGTTGGGGGAGTCTAGAACAAGGGGTCACAGTCTAAGGATAAGGGGGAATTCCTTTAGGACCGAGATGAGGAAAACATTCTTTACACAGAGAGTGGTGAGTCTCTGGAATTCTCTGCCACAAAGGTCGTTGAGGCCAGTTCATTGGCTATATTTAAGAGGGCGTTAGATGTGGCACTTGTGGCTAAAGGAATCACGGGGTATGGAGAGAAGGCAGGTACGGGATACTGAGTTGGATGATCAGCCATGATCACATTGAATGGCGGTACAGGCTCGAAGGGCCGAATGACCTACTCCTGCACCTATTTTTCTATGTTCTATGTTTCTAGGATCGTCAGTGAAATCATGCAGAAAATGTCCCTCCACCGGAATCTTGTGTTTATTGCTTCCAATTTGGCAAACTTTCCACTACCTATCACTTCCCTTGATAAACGTGGCGAAACATTAGTGAATAACTTGCAGGTTTTCAACAAAGTAACTGACGATATTCGTAAAGTTCCTGGCGATGTAGGTAAAGACATACAAGGAAAATGTGAGAGAGTGATTTTAGCTAACAAAGGTCTTGAAGAAATAGAAAACATAGCTAAAGTTCTCAAAGGTAGTTGTAATGCACAAGATATCGACATGAATATAGAGTCTGTAGCCTGTTTTGGGTATGCACCAGTGACCTCAGCTGGGGTAGAAAGAAGGTTTTCACAACTGAAGCATATTCTGTCTGACAGACGACATCGTTTAACACCAGATAATTTGGGGAAAATTGCTAGTAATTGTGTGCAACCAAGCAAGTTGGTCATTTAATGTAGTATACCTTCATATTATCATTTTTAACCATATTTTGGTGTTGGGAATAAATGCCTTTTCGAGCCTTTTTTGTAAATGAACGCAAAGTTCATCTCATTGTGCTAATGATTAACTAAATTCACAACTTTATCAGTTGATGTCTCCGGGTCCTGGTTCCAAGTCCGGGGCTTATTGTGCATCACACAATGATCCGCCGATTCAGATTGAGAGTGACCCGTTTCCTGCTCTTGCCAGGTTACAGTGCTCGTTTTTCCTTATTGTTATCATCTATTCAAAAATGCAAGTTGTCCAATTCTCTTTCCCCTGAATCTATCTTGCCTACAGCATCTGTATCCTGGGACATTAGGTCTCAGTCCCTGTCCCTCCCTTAGCCTTGTGTCTGTAATGCTTCTGATATCCATAGAAACATAGACAATAGGTGCAGGAGTAGGCCATTCGGCCCTTCCAGCCTGCACCGCCATTCAATATGATCATGACTGATCATCCAACTCAGTATCCTGTACCTGCCTTCTCTCCATACCCCCTGAGCCCTTTATCCACAATAGCCATATGATGAATTCCAACAGCTGCGATACCCTACAAAATATCCCCTGACCATTCGAATTGTGTTTTTTAATGTTATTCTGTATCATAAAACTGATCTGGCTGATGAAACAGTTTTGTCCACTCTTTTCGGGCTAAGTGCGTTGACTAGAAAGGAAATTACCACATTATATCCGATGTACTTTCTAATGACGAATAATAAAGGTGGAGCATGACAGTTGTAAAGGATGGCAGATGGATTGGAATGATCTGCATTCCAACACTAATTGTTTCTAGCTGTTGTTATCATTCACGGGCTCTGTCCACATTTACCACCACCCACATGGTGACAGTTATGTCGACCACCACCCGTTGCCACAGTCAGGTCCTGGACGTCAGCTGGAAAGGTGTCAAGATTTAAAACTTGCTCGTATCTGAGAGCAAGGGATTGAAAATTATTATCAGCAGCTGCTGAGATTACTGGAGGAAGTTTGGTTTTGAATTTTGTTAAACAAAGATCTATTTCCTTGCAGACCCATTATTGAAACATTAATCTAGAGACACGACTGAGCACCTACAGAAAATACTACCATGGAAGGTTTTCCGATCAACTGGCGATGCTGTTGCCCCATAGAGTTTTTGTTCCTACCTAGCGCTGACCTCCCGATTCTGCTTCAAGTGAAACCGAGTGATTGAGTTTTATCATGGAATCATGGAGACTTCATTGTCATTCAGGCCTTTCAGTCTAAAAGAAAATTTTATAGGTCCTAACATTGAGTGAACACACCACAACTAAAGTCCAGCTCAATATACCGTAATAAAGCTGGACTTCAGCCTCATCAGCAAACACGGCCACAACCTGATCCCTGATGCTGGTACAGAATTACACAAAGACTCATTCAAACCAAGAGTTCCAACACATTGTTTGATCAAAACTTACACCATCAGCGCATGGTGACACTCAACACATCTCCACGACAATTGTAACTGCTTCAGAGTGGGTGTAATTGTAACAGCTTCAGGTCTTCACCCTGCATCCCAATTCCTCACCCGTCTTATTTTATTCAGCACCTGACATCCAAAGTTATTTGGAGATCATTACCCACAAAGTCCTGCGTCATAATCCTTTGATTCCACCCTCCCCCCTTCCCCCCACCAATTCTACTCAGCACGATCCCCATAGTCTATCCGAACTGGGCCTCTCATTATTTTATATTTGTTTATTCTGGTTGCAAATCTCTACGTTGTTACATTTGCCCGTGCAAAACACAATTGAACACAATAATTCCCACAGAGCAAATGTGACAACAAAATGTTAAATATGATTCCCATTGAATAGTTCCATAAAAATATGACGTGGCCGTTTGATCCGAAAACCCCAGGTTAAAGTTCGTCTACTGCCCGACCTTGTAAGGTCTCCTGATTTCGATCGCATCCACTCGGCTTTATGGGCTCTGACAGTAAATTAATAAACGCTGGGCAAAGCTCATCTCTGTTTGATAATGTTTAACTGAGTCCACAGTTTGATCAGATTATGCCTCCACACCCTGTTTCCAAGACACGGGATTGTTCCCAATCATGCAGTGGGCCGTGCGGATCGGATTGATGAAACAAGTTGCCCGTTTTCACAACTTGCCTGGTTACAGTGCTTATTTATTCTCCAGTCTTTCCCTCTCTGCCTCACAAGAAATGCCATGAGCTGTGGACACGTGTGATATCCCGCCTCAGCCTGGTGACACATTGTTCACCTCCAGAGAGACTCTCAGATCTCTATGAGGTCACCGGCCTCCAGGAACAAGGTTGGCGCAGAGGTGCCCGCTGGCCCACTCTCCGGTGAATGTTGAATACATTGCAATACACTTTCCTCTTGCACACTGTCTGTTACTTTCAGCAGATCCTGGCGGTACACGTTAGGATTGTAGCAGCACTAATCCTAGCGACAAGGCATTTTGAAATTAAATCCGATTCCCATGTCCATCCTGGGTTATTACAGTTATGGACATTGTGCAGCAGGACCGTGACTATAACCTCCTGGAGATAAGACTCCGGTTAACAGCTAGAGTTCACAGATGAGACTAATATGCCTACGATTTACTTGTTGTCATGTTGACGTTGAGTATCAGAGTGAAAGCGAAATTGTACTTAGTGTATCTGTTATTTTTAACCTTTTAATTTCACAATTATCTACCAATCTGTCAGATGTTCACATATTTTAGATAGAATGAAAAGCTGTGAAAATTGTAATCATTGGATGCTCAAGATAACTTAATCACATGAAACCCAAGAGCTGAGATTCCCCTCAATATATCCCTCTGTGAGGCAGAGAATTCCACAGCTGAGATTCCCCTTAATATATCCCTCTGTGAGGCAGAGAATTCCACAGCTGAGATTCCCCTCAATATATCCCTCTGTGAGGAGTCGAACATGACAATCTGTGTTATTCTGTGTTGGGCTCTTCAAATAACTGATGGTGCTGGTGCAAGATTTTTGTCCACTATTTTTGGTTTCAGTGTGTTCAGTATAAAAGACAACACCATATCATATCCCAATGAACTTTCTAATTGTGAATAATATAGATGGAGTATAAGACTATTAGTTTATCACTGTTGTTATCGTTCACCCGCTCTCTCTATATTGCTCCACCGCCACCACAGTGACTGTTGTCTCCCCGCCTTGTCCACGCTTGCTGGGAACACGGGCTTTAGACACAATCACACCCTGCATGCCAACAGGAAAAGCCCCAACATCTCAAACTTGCTCATCCCTGCCAGCAATGGATACTAACAGCTGAGAACACTTGAGGACGTTCAGCTTTGAATATTGAGAAATACTTATGTTTAAAACAAAACCAATTCCCTTACAGAACCAACAATAACACACTAACATAGAGACAGTTTCACAGCTGCATAGAAATACTGCCGTGGCAGGAATTCCTGTGGAAACGCCACGACGTTGCCCCATAAGGTTTGTGTTCCTACCTGATGCTCTGCTGCCGATTCTGCTTCAAGTGAATCCGCGTGAGTGAGTTTTGTTGGTTCCAGCAGCAGGTGAACACACCCCGAGTAAAGATCAATGTATAACACAGTCATCAAGCTGGTCTTCAGCCTCATCAGCAAACTGGTCCACACCCTGATCCGTGATGCTGCTACTGAACTATACAAAGACTCAGTGAAGCGAATAGTTCTAACACTTTGTTTTGTACAAAGCTTACTTTTTCAGCGCATGGTGACAATGACCACGTCTCCACAACAATTCCATCTGCTCCCAGAAGAGTCACGACCGACATCCTGATTCGGCTCGGTTCATAGTTGGTTAATTTATTGTTTTCCATGGAATAATTCATTGTAAGACTATAGACCCCAGCGACATGGAACGTCAAAGATCGATATGGGGTTTAATGGAGGGAAATAGCAGAAGCAAGGAAATAGTGAACAGATGGAAAGTTATGCATGATCCAGTTTGGGACAGGGAATGGAAGGCATTTCCCTAATGTGAGGGTGGAGGATGGAGGGGTTCGTTACCCTGCTGTGGCTTTGAGGTTGGGGGCGTTGAAGGGTATTACCCTGTCGTGTGTGTGTGTATGGGGGGGGGGCAAGTTGTGGATGGCGTTACCCTATTGTGAGTGTGGAGGACTCAAGGCCATTACCGTGCGATCGGGGTGGGGAATGGAATGTATTACCCTGTTGTGGGTGTGGGCTTGTTGCGTGTGTGTGGGTGTGTGAGTGTGGGTGTGTCTGTGTCTGTGTGAGTGTGAGTGTGTGTGTGCGCGTGTGGATGTGTGTGAGTGTGGGTGTGTGTGTGTGTGTGTGTGGGCTTGTTGTGTGGGTGGATGAACAGTATTACCCCGTCGAGTGCGGGTGGGGACAAATAATCACCCTGTTGTGTGGGGGGGGGGGGTAAAGAGGGGATTACCCTTTTGTGTGGGGGGGGGGGGTAAAGAGGGGATTACCCTTTTGTGTGGGGGGGGGTAAAGAGGGGATTACCCTTTTGTGTGGGGGGGGGGGTAAAGAGGGGATTACCCTGTTGTGTGTGGGGGGGGGGGTGTAAAGAGGGGATTACACTGTTGTGTGTGTGTGTGTGTGGGGGGGGGGTAAAGAGGGGATTACCCTGTTGTGTGTGGGGGGGGGGTGTAAAGATGGGATTACCCTGTTATGTGTGTGGGGGCGGGGGTGTAAAGAGGGGATTACACTGTTGTGTGTGTGGGGGGGGTGTAAAGAGGGGATTACACTGTTGTGTGTGGGGGCGGGGGTGTAAAGAGGGGATTACACTGTTGTGTGTGTGGGGGCGGGGGTGTAAAGATGGGATTACACTGTTGTGTGTGTGGGGGGGGTGTAAAGAGGGGATTACACTGTTGTGTGTGTGTGTGTGTGGGGGGGGGGTGTAAAGAGGGGATTACCCTGTTGTGTGTGTGGGGGCGGGGGTGTAAAGAGGGGATTACACTGTTGTGTGTGTGGGGGGGGTGTAAAGAGGGGATTACACTGTTGTGTGTGGGGGCGGGGGTGTAAAGAGGGGATTACCCTGTTGTGTGTGTGTCGGGGGGGGGTGTAAAGATGGGATTACCCTGTTATGTGTGTGGGGGCGGGGGTGTAAAGAGGGGATTACACTGTTGTGTGTGTGGGGGGGGGTGTAAAGAGGGGATTACACTGTTGTGTGTGGGGGCGGGGGTGTAAAGAGGGGATTACCCTGTTGTGTGTGGGGGCGGGGGTGTAAAGAGGGGATTACACTGTTGTGTGTGTGTGGGGGGTGTAAAGAGGGGATTACACTGTTGTGTGGGGGGGGGGGTGTAAAGAGGGGATTACCCTGTTGTGTGTGTGTGGGGGGTGTAAAGAGGGGATTACACTGTTGTGTGTGGGGGGGGGGTGTAAAGAGGGGATTACCCTGTTATGTGTGTGTGGGGGGGGTGTAAAGATGGGATTACCCTGTTATGTGTGTGTGTGTGTGTGGGGGGGGTGTAAAGATGGGATTACCCTGTTATGTGTGTGGGGGCGGGGGTGTAAAGAGGGGATTACCCTGTTGTGTGTGTGTGGGGGGTGTAAAGAGGGGATTACACTGTTGTGTGTGGGGGGGGGGTGTAAAGAGGGGATTACCCTGTTATGTGTGTGTGGGGGGGGTGTAAAGAGGGGATTACACTGTTGTGTGTGTGTGTGTGTGTGGGGGGGGTGTAAAGATGGGATTACCCTGTTATGTGTGTGGGGGCGGGGGTGTAAAGAGGGGATTACACTGTTGTGTGTGTGGGGGGGGTGTAAAGAGGGGATTACACTGTTGTGTGTGGGGGCGGGGGTGTAAAGAGGGGATTACCCTGTTGTGTGTGTGTGTCGGGGGGGGGTGTAAAGAGGGGATTACACTGTTGTGTGTGGGGGCGGGGGTGTAAAGAGGGGATTACCCTGTTGTGTGTGTGTGTCGGGGGGGGGTGTAAAGAGGGGATTACACTGTTGTGTGGGGGGGGGGGTGTAAAGTGGGGATTACACTGTTGTGTGGGGGGGGGTGTAGAGAGGGGATTACCCTGTTGTGTGGGGGGGGGGTGTAAAGAGGGGATTACCCTGTTGTGTGGGGGGGGGGTGTAAAGAGGGGATTACACTGTTGTGTGGGGGGGGTGTAAAGAGGGGATTACACTGTTGTGTGGGGGGGGGGTGTAAAGAGGGGATTACACTGTTGTGTGGGGGGGGGGTGTAAAGAGGGGATTACCCTGTTGTGTGGGGGGGGGGTGTAAAGAGGGGATTACACTGTTGTGTGGGGGGGGGGTGTAAAGAGGGGATTACACTGTTGTGTGGGGGGGGGGTGTAAAGAGGGGATTACACTGTTGTGTGGGGGGGGGTGTAGAGAGGGGATTACCCTGTTGTGTGGGGGGGGGTGTAAAGAGGGGATTACCCTGTTGTGTGTGTGTGTCGGGGGGGGGGATGTAAAGAGGGGATTACACTGCTGTGTGGGGGGGGGGTGTAAAGAGGGGATTACACTGCTGTGTGGGGGGGGGTGTAAAGAGGGGATTACCCTGTTGTGTGGGGGGGGGGGTGTAAAGAGGGGATTACCCTGTTGTGTGGGGGGGGGGGCGAGGGATGGAGGGAATGACAATGTTTGATGGAGGAGCTGGGGGTCATTATACTGTTGTATGTGGGCACAGTGTGTGGGTGTGTGTGAGTGCATGGGTGTGTGTGAGTGCGTGGGCATGGGTGTGTGTGTGTAGGTGTGTCTGTGGGTGGGTGTGTGGGTGGGTGTATGTGGGTATGTGTGTGGGTGGGTGTATGTGGGTATGTCTGTGTGTGTGTGTGTGGGTGTATGTGGGTATGTGTGTGGGTGTGTGTGTGTGGGTGGGTGTATGTGGGTATGTGTGTGTGTGTGAGTGTGTGTAGGTGTGTCTGTGGGTGTGTGTGTGTGTGTGAGTGTGTGCGCGTTACTGCGAGTGTATGTGTATGTGAGATAATGTGCGTGTGTGTGCGTGAATGCGAGTGTGCGTGTGTACATGTGAGTGAATGTGTGTGTGTGTGTGAGTGTATCTACATATGTGTATGCATGACAATGTGTGTCTGTGTGTTTGTACGCGTGAATGCGAGTGTGCATGTGTGCATGTGAGAGTATGTGTGTGCCTGTGCATGTGAGAGTGTGTATGTGTGCACGTGACTGCGTGTGTGTGTGTGCATGTGTGTATGTGCGTGTGTGTGTATGCGAGAGTATGCGAGTGTGTGCGCGTGACTGCGAGTGTGCATGTGAGAGTGTGTGTGTGTGTGCATGTGAGTGTGTGCGTGTGACTGCGTGTGCAGGTGTGTGTGTGTGCGTGCGCGTGCGTGTGCGCATGTGAGAGTGTGCGTGTATGTGTGTGTGCGTGTATGAGAGAGTATGCGAGTGTGTGTGTGTGTATGCGTGCGTGTTAGTGTGTGTGCCCGTGTTAGTGTGTGTTGAGTATGCGAGTGTGTGTGTGTATGTGTGCATGTGTGTTAGTGTGTGTGTTAATGTGTGTGTGTGTGCGTGTACGTGTGTGCATATGTGTGTGTGTGAGTGTGTGTGACTGTGAGAGTATGCGAATGTGTGTGTGTGCGCGCGTGTGTGTATGTGAGAGTATGCAAATGTGTGTGTGCGTGTGTGTGAGAGTATGTGAATGTGTGCGTGTGTGTGAGAGTATGCGAATGTGTGCGTGTGTATGTGAGAGTATGCGAATGTGTGCGTGTGTGTGCGGGCGTGTGTGTGCCTTGGCCGGGGATTTGGAGGACAGTCCCTGTAGTATGTGTGGGGATGGGGGTGAAGGAGAGACCTCTGTAGTATGTGTGTGTGTGCGCATTTGTGCCTTGGCCGGGGATTTGGAGGACAGTCCCTGTAGTATGTGTGGGGATGGGGGTGAAGGAGAGACCTCTGTAGTATGTGTGTGTGTGCGCATTTGTGCCTTGGCCGGGGATTTGGAGGACAGTCCCTGTAGTATGTGTGGGGATGGGGGTGAAGGAGAGACCTCTGTAGTATGTGTGTGTGTGCGCATTTGTGCCTTGGCCGGGGATTTGGAGGACAGTCCCTGTAGTATGTGTGGGGATGGGGGTGAAGGAGAGACCTCTGTAGTATGTGTGTGTGTGCGCGCATTTGTGCCTTGGCCGGGGATTTGGAGGACAGTCCCTGTAGTATGTGTGGGGATGGGGGTGAAGGAGAGACCTCTGTAGTATGTGTGTGTGTGCGCGCATTTGTGCCTTGGCCGGGGATTTGGAGGACAGTCCCTGTAGTATGTGTGGGGATGGGGGTGAAGGAGAGACCTCTGTAGTATGTGTGTGTGTGCGCGCATTTGTGCCTTGGCCGGGGATTTGGAGGACAGTCCCTGTAGTATGTGTGGGGATGGGGGTGAAGGAGAGACCTCTGTAGTGTGTGTGTGTGTGTGTGCGGGCGGGCGTGTGCGTGCCTTGGCCGGGGATTTGGAGGACAGTCCCTGTAGTATGTGGGGATGGGGGTGAAGGAGAGACCTCTGTAGTATGTGTGTTGGGGGAGGGGGCGGGTTAGTAGTTGGGGATATTCCATCTGTGTGGGGGCTGAAGAGGGGGTTGGAGAAGATATTTTGCTGCAACCTGTCTTCCCTGCCCCAGAAGAGATCTCAATGTGTCCAAAAATAAAAATCCCTTCACACTGCACCAATTCCCCAGCCGTCTTCTAGCCTCACAAACACCTGGCATTGGAAGTTATCCGGAGATCATTATCGAACACACCCAGTACAGAGATCGGCTCAGTTCGATATTAATTAACTAAGTTCACTATTTTATTAGTTGATGTTTTTGTGCCCTGTTCACAAGTCCAGGGGTTTTTCCGAATCACGCAGAATTCCGTGCGATTCATGTTGTTGGAAAAAATGCCCAGTTTCTACACCTGCCTGGTTACAAAGGTTATGTTTCCCTCAGCCCTTTGGTCAGTTCCATAAACCTGTGATGTAGCAGTTTTATCAAATGTATAAATTCAAGTTTTCCTCTGCCCTGCCTTCTACGGTGTCTCCTGTTTCTGATCACTGCGATGGCGTTATGTTTTCTGACGGTAATTTAACACACCCTGGGCAAAGATAATAGTGAGATTAAATGAGAACTTACCTGTTCGAAGTTTGATCTTTATTTTATGAGGAGTTACGATGAGGGATTACGTGAAGAAGCCCCGCCTGGCGCTGGATCGGCATACTTCAAAGCAGCGGCATGAAAAACACAGAACCAATAGCCGGAGTAAAATAGTAAGGCTCAAAATAGACTAGAACTACCAGATGATCATTTACATTATGAGGGTTGGGAGCGGAGGGCACGTAATCCCTCATCGTAACTCCTCATAAAATAAAGATCAAACTTCGCACAGGTAAGTTCTCGTTTAATCTCACTATTTTACTTCGGAGTCACGTGAGTGACTATGTGAAGATTTTAAAGCTCTGTGTTTTTTATGTCGTAAATTCATTTCATACGACTCTCTGTTTAGTCAAAACAGTAGTGAGTAAATAGTATTTTAAGACATTGTTACAATTTATGTAATAAGTCCTTTAATCATAAAAAGAACAACTTTTTAATAATAACCCCTCTATCGCAGGGGAAAATTACAAAATAAATTGATAATGATGTCAATGGTAACATAAATCGATAACATAAATCGATAATATAAAACAAAGCAAGCATTTAAAGAGAACCCAGTACTGCGTGTCCAAATCCTGGCACCGTGACAACAGGTTTATTGTAGAACGTTGAAAAAATCTCTTCTCTAGACCACCCTGCGGCCTTTAAAATTTGATCGAGTGGTACGTCCTGTACCTTTGCCACGGACGTAGCTGCCGCCCTAGTGGAGTGAGATTTAAACACATCAGTGTCTATTCCTGCTAGACCCAAAACCTGTTTTAACCATCTAGAAATGGTTTGAACTGAAACTTTTGTATGTGGCTTTTTGTGTGTTATCAATAACGCTTTCTCAGAACCTCTGAGATTTTTGGTTACCTCAATGTATTGAGTTAAATGCTTAACTACACACAATGTTTCATCAATAGGATATGCTTTAAACATTACCTTCATTCCAGTTCTTCCTGGTCTGCTTTGTTTGATCAAGTCATAAACATAAAACACAATGTTATCTGTAGTCACATGCATGCAATTCAACCATAACAATTGCAAAGTTTGTACTCTTTGAGCTGATACCAATGCCATTAACATTACCACCTTGAACGTTAATTTCTGCAAGACATTGAATTAATTGGAGTCCATTGTTTAAGCAAAGTGAGAACAATGCTAACATCCCAAATTTCTGTATATCTGGGCTTGGGAGGATTTTTATTGAAAATTCCTTTCATGAATTGGGATACTAATGGGTGAGACCCAATGAATCCCGATCCGAAATTTGTCCTAAATAGGATGACAATGCACTACGAGCACAATTAATGGCACTATAACTCAAATGCTCATCAAAGTGTACCCAGCAAGGAACTCCAATACATTTGAAATGTTTGCAGTATGATAAGATATCTTTGACTGTGTACAAAAACTTCCCATTTCCTTATATGCGACATATTGTTTTTTAGTGCTATTCCTCCAAGCTGCATCTATAACATCCATGGTCCTGTCCGACAGTTCAAACTCTTGCAACGGTCTGGTCAGAACCTGCAGATTTACAATTCATATGATCATGCAATGGATGAATTTCTTTTGTTACTGGTTGTGTCACCAGATTGTCGCAACTGGGAATTGTCATACATGGTTCAATAATCATTTTAGCATCAATGGGAACCATGACTGCGTGGGCCAATTTGGCACCACCAAAATGCCTTTGGCAGCGTCTTGCGCTATTTTCTTGAGACATTGCCCAATGAGACAGAATGGGGAAAAGCATAAAAGAACGTATTCCCCCAGTGTAGCGAGAAGCATCCACCGCTACTGCCCCTGGATCGTGTTCCCAAGACACGTATTTGGGCAATTGGTGATTCAATCTAGATGCAAACAGATCAATGTCCGGTACTCCATACCGACTGACAATATTTTTGAAATTTGTGGATTTAACATCCATTCTGTATTGTCTTTAAATATTCGTGATCTTTTGTCTGCCACAACATTGTCTCTCTCCGAGAGATAAATAGCTGAAAGCCAATATTTTTTGCCATACACCATTGCCACATCTGGTTTACCAGATGATCACATGATATTGATCTGACACCACCCATGTGATTGATATATACCACAGCTGTGGTATTATCTATTTGTACTTGGACATGCAAATATTTTAATGAAGAGCAATAAGCTTTTAATCCATAAATGCTCCCAGTAGCTCCACATATTAATACCATATGTATGGAGCAAAAAATCCTCTTGGACAGCCCATCTGCCTCCACAGCTGGTCTCATTATCCGTAGCCCCCCATCTGGGAGAACTTGCGTCTTTTTTAGTTTGCAAAAACACTGCTGGCTGATGAACTAATGTTCTTAGCAGCTTGTGGAACATACTCAATCCACCAATGTAATTCTGATAAGCTTCCTTAGGCAATTGCATTGGCCTATCAAAATGGCCTGCTCGCTGAATAAGCGCTTGAATTTTTGCCCTTTGAAGATTTTGGTAATGTAGACGACCAACTCTACTGCTGGAAATGCTGCTACCAATTTACCAATAACCTTGGCAACCTCTCGGATGGAGGGATAAGGTTTGTTAATCAGGTCCTGACACACATTTGTCAAATCCAACACCTTATCCATTGGCAAAGTTACCAACATGGTAACTAAGTTAATCACAAACCCACAGATATTCAATGGTTTGGGATGGCTGTAACTTAGATTTGTTGGATGGATCAGGAACCCAACTTCTCAAACAAACTTGTAGTTGCTGAGACTGATTTTCCAGCTGACTCCTGATTAGCATTGACAATTAAATGTCATCTAGATAAGCCATAATGATGTGTTTATTTTTTGTGCCCTTAGCAGTGCAAGTGCTGGCTTAATCCATTAGGCAAAGCTTTGTATTGCCACAGCTGTCCCATCCATAGACTTTAATTACCTGCGAAACTATGGTGAATTGGGACCGAAAATATGCACCCTTCAATCTATTGTAGCCATATAACAACCTGTTGATACCAGCTGCATTGCAGTGTTGAATGTGTCCATTTTTAAATGTTTATACTGGACAAATGTATTCAATTGTGTGAGATCTAAATTGATTCTACAACCCCCATCTTTCTTCGGTCTGGGGAAAATATTTGATACAATTGTTGTGGATCCTCTCCTTTTTGTTTTCTCAATAACTCCTTTCTCACACAAATACTTAACCTCTTTTGTCAATTTGAATACTTTCAAGACTGAACATCAAAGAATGATTAGGCTTATTGTGTCCCAATGGATCCATACCTCCCTTTCATTATAACATTCGGAGTCTACCACCAATCTGAGGTTCATCCAACATCCTTCTCTAATAGGATAAAGTTTTTGTACCTCTCCAACTGGACAAAATGATCTCCTTTCCCAATAATGGGTGTACATTCGCCTGTGCTGGCTGGTATTCTTCCTTATCATACTCTCCTCGGCTTGTTCAAGCTCCAAAATCAAATCCCCTTCTCATATGACCAGCCTTTCTGGCCAAACTGAAGGGTTTCACAAGGCCAACAGTTTTTGCCTCTTCATCCATTTCTTTAATTTGTTTAGACTTCCTCTGAACAAATAACCAAGAGCTTGAACATTGCTTGCCCTGCACAACCCTGAAACACTTGGATGTAAAAGAGGCCGAATGGCAATCTTCCATTTTATATATTTTATCTCAAAATGAGTTGCAGAATAAGCCCAACATATGTTTTTTATTCTGAACTTTGGTCATTCCACAACCTTCCAGCTTGTCTTCCAAAAGACAGTGATGCCAAAATTAGCTTGAGGATTCTTTGTATCATAATTCCTGCTCCCGCATTATTGCTGATATTGGCGCCCAAAAAAGCTGGATTCATCATAGGTACCTTCTTTGAGGTACAATAATAGGTGTTTTAATCCGATCTGCTGTCTCAATCATAACAGCTTTTTTGAGGCAGGTGAGAGACCATATAATTAACATTGGCCGCCAGGTTTCATTCCATGGCCTCACCGCCTCCTCCAGGTATAGTAACTTTGTGCCCCATCAGACACACCTGGATTTGTATTGTGGTGGGTACTTCTGACCACAAACACCACTTTCAGGGTCAGTCTCATACAGCCCTGGTACTCCTGAAACTTGTTCAAGGAGACTTTCTCCAGCCCAATCCCAGGCACTGGAGTTTCAATTCCCAATTCAAACTGGCACCATATTTTTCATGTATATGGAACCCCCCTCAGGGGCTGCCTGGGAATATTCTGGGTACTTAGACCCTTGGTTGATATTGTTTGGAGTATTTTCTCCATTAGATCCATACTTAGCCAAAAGGCTTTCCTTTCAGGATCTTTCAGAAACCTCAGGCCTTTCAAGCTTCTTTCTTTTATATTTTAGGCACTGGGTTTTCAAAGTTTTGTTTGTGGAGCAACCAAAGGCTCACTAACGGGTATTTCAACGGCCACCGGTATCGGAACCGGCTCCGCAATAATCTGCTGTCCCGACTCTTCTACACCCCGGGACGCACGTTTTACCCGCGATTTTTTAAAACATTATTATTTTTATTTTAACTCCTCCTGGTTTACCCACCAGCCTTCGGAGTTTTTAGAAAACGCCCTGGAAGTAAAATAATTTTACTTACCTGCGGGCCGTTTCCTTACCGCTGTGTTGGAGCTGCGCTCTGCAGCTCTTCCTCTGCCGATAGCGTCGACGTAATGCCGATCCAGCGCCAGGCGGGGCTTCTTCACGTAGTCACTCACGTGACTCCGAAGTAAAATCTCAATCTGATCATTATTAACTATTGTATTGTATTTCACTGCTTTATCAGTTGATGCCTCCAGGCCCCGGTTCCAAGTCCGGGGATTCATACGATCATAAGTGATAGGAGCAGATTTAGACCATTCGGCCCATCAAGTCCACTCCGCCATTCAATCACGGCTAATCTATCTCTCCCTCCTAACCCCATTCTCCTGCCTTCTCCCCATAACCCCTGACACCCGCACTAATCACGAATCCATCTATCTCTGCCTTAAATATATCCATGAACTTGGCTTTCACAGCCTTCTGTAGCAAAGAATTCCACAGATTCACCACCCTCTGACTAAAGAATTCCTACTAGTCTGTCTACCAAAAGAACGTCCTTTAATTCTGAGGCTGTGACCTCCAGTCCAATACTCTTCCACTAGTGGAAACATTCCCTCCACTTCCACTCTGTCGAGGCCTTTCACTGTTCTGTAAGTTTCAATGAGGTCCCCCCCTCATTCTTCTAAACTCCAGCGAGTACAGGCCCAGTGCCGACAAACGCTCATCATAGGTTATCCCACTCATTCCTGGGATCATTCTTGTAAACCTCCTCTGGACCCTCTCCAGAGCCGGCACATCCTTCCTCAGATATGGGGCCCAAAACTCCTCACAATATTCCAAATGTGACCTAACCAGTGTCTGAGAGAACCTCGGCATCACATCCCTGATTTAGTCTACAAACCCTCTTGAAATAAATGCTAGCATTGCGTTTGCTTCCGTTACTACCGATTCAACTTACAGATTAACATTTTGGGAATCCTACACCAGTACTTCCATGTCTTTTTGCACCTCCCCTATCTGGTTTCTCTCCCCATTTAGCAAATAGTCTAGGTCTTTATTCCTACTACCAAAATGCACGACTCCACACTTTGCCACAATTTATTCCGTCAGCCACTTCTCTGCCCCCTCTCCCAACCTGTCCAAGTCCTTCTGCAGAGTCCCTGCTTTCTCTACACTACCTGCCCCTCTGCATATTTTCGTATCATCCGCTAACTTGGCCACAAAGCCTTCAATCCCCTCGTCCAAATCATTAATATACAACGTGAAGAGCAGCGTCCCCAGCACCGACCCCTGCGGAACTCCACTAGTCACTGGCAGCCAACCAGAACATGCCCTCTTCACTGCCACTCTTTGCCTTCTGCCATCCAGCCAACCTGATATCCATGCTAGTATCTGCCCTTTGATACCGTGGGCTCTCGTCTTCCTAAGCAGCCTCCCTCTCGTGTGGCACCTTATCAAAGGCTTCTGAAAATCCAGGTAAACAACATGTACTGCCTTTCCTTTGCCTGTCCTGCTATTTACTTCATCAAAGAATTCCAGCAAATGTGGCAGGCAAGAACTCCCCTTCACAAACGCCTGCTGACTTCGGCCTAAGGGTTATGGGATATTTGGTGTGGCGGCGTGTGCATATGTGGGTGGAGGAAACTGTTTAATCCCTTCCCTGTACGGGGACCCAACTTTTTCCCTGTCGGGTCTCCGATGACGTTGGGCCTGACATCGTGGAGCTGACGGCAGCCTCCGGCCGGGACCAACCTGAGGGCTCCAGTCACGGAGCCTGCAGACTCGCCATCGCGGAGCTGGCCGACTTCGGAATGGGAAGAGCTGTGGCGTCGCGCGGCTGTGGCACGACTTCGGAGCTTTGGAGGATCCGGGCGCAGGCCCAGTGGACAGGAACATCGGGAGCTCGCAGGTCCCTGGTGGGAGACCGCTTTTCGGAGCTCCCACAACGGCAACTTCTCCCGCCGGAATCGCGGGGTTATATGACTTGGAGCGGGGCCTAACATCGCCCCGCGCGGCTTAAACGGCCGCGGGACGTACCATCGCCCGCCGGGGGCTCCAACATCGGGAGCCCCAGTCACCACGACGTTGCAGTTGGACTGCTGGACCACGGGTGAAGAACAAAGGGAAGAGATAAGACTTTTGCCTTCCGTCACAGTGAGGACGTGTTGGAGATTCACTGTGAGGGATGTTTGTGTAAATTGTGTTAAGTGTGGGTCTTGTTTTATTTTGTTATGTTAAGACTGTAGAAATGCAATTTTGTTCAAACCAAGCTGTTTGAATGACAATAATTGGCATTCTATTGTATTTAGTTGAGGGATATGGGGAGAAGGCAGGAACGGGGTACTGATTGGGGATGATCAGCCATGATCCCATTGAATGGCGGTGCTGGCTCGAAGGGCCGAATGGCCTCCTCCTGCACCTATTGTCTAGTGTCCATAACAGTACATCGTAAACTTCTAAGTACTCCGTAACCTCATCCTTTATAATGGACTCTACAATCTGACCAACCACCCAAGTCAGACTAACCGTCCTATAGTTCCAACTATACTGCCTTGCTCCCTTCTTGTGCAGCGGGGCAATATTGGCCATTTTCCAATCATCTGGAACCACTCCTGATTCCAATGATTGTTGAAATCTCACCATCAATGCCTCCACAATCTCTAATGCTGTTAAGATTCATTTCTTAAAACAGACATCTCACTATAGGTTAGGTAAACCAACACAAGTTTTATTGATCATCAGCCGGCGAGAGTGTCAGGGATATAAAGTCAAGTATGCAACAGATAGTTAAACGGATACTTAAACAGATACTTAAGGATTTGAGTACAGGAGCAGGGAGGTTCTACTGCAGTTGTACAGGGTCTTGGTGAGGCCACACCTGGAGTATTGTGTACAGTTTTGGTCTCCAAATCTGGGAAAAGACATTCTTGCCATAGAGGGGGTACAGAGAAGGTTCGCCAGACTGATTCCTGGCATGTCAGGACTTTCATATGAGGAAAGACTGGATAGACTCGGCTTGTACTTGCTAGAATTTAGAAGACTGAGGGGGGATCTGATGGAAACGTACAAAATTCTTAAGGGGTTGGACAGGCTAGATGCAGGAAGATTGTTCCCGATGTTGGGGAGGTCCAGAACAAGGAGTCACAGTCTAAGGATAAGGGCAAATTTCTTTAGGACTGAGATGAGGAAAATATTTTCCACCCAGAGAGTGGTGGGTCTCTGGAACTCTCTGCCACAGAGGGTAGTTGAGGCCAGTTCATTGGCTATATTTAAGAGGGAGGTAGATGTGGCCCTTGTGGCTAAAGGGATCAGGGGGAATGGAGAGAAGGCAGGTACAGGATACTGAGTTGGATGATCAGCCATGATCATATTGAATGGCGGTGCAGGCTCGAAGGGCCGAATGGCCTACTCCTGCACCTATTGTCTATGTTTCTATGTTTTTATAGTATTTTGGAAACATAGTCACATGTTAAACAGCAATGACGTTGAACACAAATAAATCACAGGATGTATGTACCCATTCAAAGCATTCTTGTCACTGATGTCACTTGTCATCCTGTGGTTCTATCAATCACAAACTGTTGATCAACATTTACAATTCTGTCTTAACAATGTAATCTTCAGGCAGCTAGCCACAGAAGTTCCTGTTTACAGAAGCTACCACCTTCCCTGGAAATACATCCTTTCTCACGATGGTCAGTGTTATTCTACTTTAACATAACAGGATGCACAATCAGAGCAGGTTGGATGCTGGCCTCCAATTTCCTCATTCCCAAATCTATGCAACTTCAACTTATTTCACATCCCAAAAAAGTCACGCTAATCTTTTACTTCATCAATTCTAATTATAAAAGATGTCACTATTAACTAGAATATTCCCAATGCCACCTCTTTCAGAACCCTAGGGTGCATTCCATCCGGTCCAGGTCACTTCTCCACCTTCTCCCTAGTAACAGCCACTCCACTAACGTCCACCCCCTGACTCTCGTCAAGTTGTGGCACATTGCTGGAGTCTTCCACTGTGAAGACTGATGCAAATAATGTTATTCCACACCTCTGCCATTTCTTTTGTTCCCCATTATCCCTTCTCCTGCATTATCTTCCAGCGGTCCAATGTCCACTCTTGCCTCTTTCTTACTCCTTATATAGCTGAAGAAACTCTTGCTATCCTCTTTTATATTATTAGCTAGCTTACCTTCGTATTCCATTATTTCTCCCCATATTGTAGCAATGTTACAAAATTTTGAGATTTAAAAAATCAAGTCTCAATTTATCCCATCAGATAAAGCATAAAAATAAGTTTAATTTGACACCTAATTCACTTTCATATCTTCAGTATTAAAAAAGTTAGGGCCATTTTCATACTCGGAAATTAGCAACTTGCTTCCTATTGCTTTTCTATTGACTTAACACAAAAGTTGTGATCAAGGACAGTCAAAAGCCCATAACTTCCTTAAAATCTAAGAGAACTGAAATAAATGTTCAGTTATTATAGATTGAAGTATTCTGAAACTAATATGAAACATCTTACTTGGATGACCTGGAATTGAAGCATATAATTAGTTAGTTACCCAATTGTAGCCAATTACAAAATTCAATTACTAGATCTAAACATTTATCAATTTCTTCAGAAAATTAAAAAAAAAAATTTAAAGCCAAAGTGTCCAATTAACAGTCACACAATAATTCACAATAAAACATGATTTTTAAATCTAATTGTCATTAATTTATAGGCCAAATTGAAGGAATTCAGTGTTTAATGCCTGTAAATTAATGGGCATTTTAAACAGCTTGCGGGTGGGATTTTCTGGAACGCGATGGATTGAAATGTTGCGGTGAATTTAAACCCAATATCGGCAGGAAAAATTCTGCCAGTTCATATGAGGGCTAAATCACCGTTTCGCAACATGAAATATTGAATAAAGTCCCCTAAAAAAGCAAGTTTATATGTAAAAATAAACAGCTTTCACTTACCTGTCCCTGCATGTTGAAATCTCCCGTGACGCATCTTTCTTAGATGCCAATTGTATCTCCTGGTGTAACTGGTATCCTATAACTGGTTTCTGTTTGGAGGCCTGTAAATAACTCCCATTAGTGTCTTTTTACCCTTACAATCTCTCAGATCTATCCACAATGAGTCCACATCCTCTAATTCTATGTCACCCCTTGCCAAGGTCTGAATTTCATTCCTTACCAACTGAGTTACCCCACCCCCTCTACTGGATAAGATATACATGCATTTAGATGTAGAAAGGCTGATTAGGGATAGTCAACATGGTTTTATATGTGAGAGGTCGCAAGTCACAAATCTAATTGATCACATGCAATGTAACGTGGGAGGTCGCCTCTTGTCAATCTGATTGAAGTTTTTGAAGACATGACCAAGACAGAGTTGAAGATGTTGTATATGTGGACTTCAGCAAAGCATTCAACAAGGTTGCACATGGTACGCTGCTGTGGAAGGTTACATCATGTGGTACCCAAGGAGAGATAACTGGATGGATAGAAAATTGGCTCCATGGAAGGAAGCAGAGGGTGATGGTGGAATGCTACATCTCAGACTGGACGCCTGTGACTAGTGGTGTGTCTCAGGTTCGGTGCTGGGCCCATCACTGTTTGTCATCTACATCAATGATTTGGATGAAACATACAGGGCAAGATTAGCAAGTTTGCTGATGATACAAAAGTGAGTGGTTTTGCAGATAGTGAAGTTGGATGTGCAAAATTGCAGCAGGATCTGGATCGATTGGCCAGGTGGGCTGAGGAATGGTTGGTGGAATTTAATACAGAGAAATATGAGGAGTTGTATTTTGCAAAGTTTAACATTGGCACAGTGAATGGTAGAGCTCTGTGGACTGCTGTAGATCAGATGGAACTAGGAGTGGTTCATTGAAGATGGAGTTGCAGGTGGATAAGGTGGTCAAAAAGGCTTTTGGCACATTGGTCTTCATCAGTCAGAGTATTAAGTGCAGACATTGGGAGCTCATTTTGCAGTTTCTTGGTTTCTTGGTCCTCCAAA
Organism: Raja brachyura; assembly: GCA_963514005.1. The sequence continues at coordinate 82,765,576 of OY740789.1, read as the reverse complement.
ATATTCCAAATGGAATTTAAACTGGAGGTGTGTACAAGACATTGGCCACTCCACCGCCCACCACTGGCCACAGCCATCGCCTTACCAGAGTCCTAGGCTCAGCACCGGGCCTGGAGTCTCCACGCTGCAGACTCTCACACCACGTGGTCTGACTGCGCTGGGACCTAATGCTCCCCCTTTTCCCACAAGGAACCTCAATATAGACAACAGGTGCAGGAGTAGGCCTTTTGGTCTCCTAATCTGAGGAAAGACATTCTTGCCATAGATGGAGCACAGAGAAGGTTCACCAGACTGATTCCTGGGATGGCAGGACTTCCATATGAAGAAAGACTGGATAGGCTCGGCTTGTACTCAGTGGAATTTAGGACATTGAGGGAAGATCTTATAAAATTCTTAAGGGGTTGGATAGGCTAGATGCAGGAAGGTTGTTCCCCATGTTGGGGAAGTCCAGAACAAGGGGTCACAGTTTAAGGATAAGGGGGAAGTCTTTTAGGACCGAGACGAGAAGATCTTTTTTCACACAGAGAGTGGTGAGTCTGTGGAATTCTCTGCCACAGAAGGTAGTTGAGGCCAGTTCATTGGCTGTATTTAAGAGGGAGTTAGATGTGGCCCTTGAGGCTAAAGGGATCAGGGGGTATGGAGAGAAGGCATGTATGGGATACTGAGTTGGATGATCAGCCATGATCATATTGAATGGTGGTGCAGGCTCGAAGGGCCGAATGGCCAACTTCTGCACATATTTTCTATGATTCTATGACAACGCTCAAGTTTTTCTTCACCTCTGTTTTAAATGGCTTACCCCTTTATTCTTAAACAGTGGCGCCTGGTCCTGGACTCCCCCAACATTGGCAACATGTTTCCTGCCTCTAGCGTGTCCAAACCTTAATAATCTTATATGTTTCAATAAGATCCCCTCTCATCCTTCTAAATTCCAGGGTATACAAGCCCAGCCGCTCCATTCTCTCAGCATTTGATAGCCCCGCCATCCTGGGAATTAACCTGGTGAACCTACGCTGGGCTCCCTCAAATTTGGAGACCAAAACTGGACACAATACTCCAGATGTGGTCTCACTAGGGCCCTGTACAGTGGCAGAAGGACCTCTTTGCTCCTAGACTCAACTCCTCGTCATATGAAGGCCAACATACCATTCACTTTCTGCCTTGTCTCACTGCCTGCTGTACCTGCATGCTTACTTTCAGTGACTGATGAACAAGGACCCCCAGATTCCGTTGTACTTCCCCTTTTCCCAATTTGACAACATTTACATAATAATCTGCCTTCCTGTTTTTGTACCAAAGTGGATAACCTTACATTTATTCACATTAAACTGCAGCTACATTGCATCTGCCCATTCCCCCCCCCCCCCCCCCCCCCCCGAGTCACCCTGCATCCTCATAGCATCCTCCTCAAAGTTCACACTGCCACCCAGCTTTGTGTCATCTGCAAATTTGCTAATGTTGCTTTGAACCCCTTCATCTAAATCATTGATGTATATTGTAAATAGCTGTGGTCCCAGCACCGAGCCTTGCGGTATCCCACTAGTCACTGCCTGCCACTCTGAAAGAGACCCGTTAATCCCTACTCTTTATTTCCTGTCTGCCAACCAATTTTCAATCCATGTCAGCACTCTACCCCCAATACCATGTGCCCTGATCTTGCCCACTAATCTCCTATGTTGAACCTTACCGCTGGGTCTTCCCCTTCCCCCTTGAACCAGGTGACCCCGGCTACCCCCCACCCACACCGGATATGATCCCATTGGCCACTCCTAGATCCCTCTGCTGATCCTGAAACGTCGCCCATTCCTTCTCTCCAGAGATGCTGCCCGTCCCGCCCAGTTACTCCAGCACATTGTGTCTATCTTTGGTTTTAACCAGTATCCGCAGTCCCTTCCTCCACGCATTAATCCTTCTGCACCTTCTGAATTTATAGTCGGCAGGGCAATAGTCTGCATATCGCCAATGTGGATGTGTTGTGCATACTAACGTGCTGTTAGTGGCCCCTTAAAACTGTCTAGTGGAGATGATTTGACTATATTGTTGTCTAGTTTATTCCATTCCCTTAAGGTTCTTTCAAAGAATGAGTTCTTACAAATATCTATCCTGGCGAATGGGGTTTCTATTTGCATATCATTTCACTTTCTTGTTGTCCTTTCTGTTGAGTATGTTATGTATCTATCTGCAGTTATGCCCATCATCCCCTTTTGAATCTTGTTCAACATGGCTAGTCTGTTCCTTGCCCTTCTTGTTTCCAGCGTTTCCCACTCCAGGTTGGGCAGCATCTGGGTGAGACTGCTACCTCTATTGTAGTTCGAGATGCAAAAGTGGCTGCTTTCCTCTGCAGTTCTCCCTTCTAGTTTAATAATAATAATACTTTATTTTGGACTCGAGGTTCAGACAAGGGGCAACATTACATAAAAATGCATTGCATATTAAAAAATATCATAAAGTACAAATAAAATCTTAGTATAGCACTTATAAAAGCATCATAAATTATATATTAAGAAAAAAACCCAAAACACAAAACATGAATTATAATCCAGTATAAAAGAATGATCAATGTCCTACAACGAGACAACGATACCAGTGTCTCCACAACTGGGATTCGTAGCGTGTAGTGCTAAACCTTATGTTTGACAAGGCCACAATAATTACATTAGTAGAGTCATTTATCCTGCAAATGAATGTATACATATGCTTTCTTTGGATAGCTTCTAAAGTACTGACTCCTGCAGCCACAAACATGTTACTAGCACTACACCATCTAGGTGTCCTTAGCAGTGTTCTCATGGCATCATTATATGACATCTTTAGTCTCTACAAACTTGTCTTTCCATAGTTCGCCCACAGGTGCACAGTATAGAGTGGTGTGCAATATGCTCTAAATAGCGACATCTTCACCACATCTGTACACGCACCAAACTTACTCAAGAGAATATTCGCCTGTGCACACAGCATGTGTCGTTGCCGATAAATATCCTCATCATCTGTCATTTGTTCTGTAATAAAATGCCCTAGATATTTTACTTTATTACAGCCACTAAGATTATTGTCAGACAATTTTAAATCAGGAAATTGTAGACATTTATCCTCTTTGGTTCTATAGATCTTAACAGCACTCTTACAAGCATTATATTTAATATCCTGTTCCACATCGTACACAGAACATATTGTAAGGAACTGCTGGAAACCAGCGCTAGTTGGACTAAAGACCACAAGATCATCTGCATACATAATATGGTTCACTAAAATATTAACAATTATAGAGTAGGTATGTTACATATATATCTCTGTCTCTCTATGTAGGTATGTTACAAAACTTACCTTTAGCGGTGCTGCAGTCCTGTCGCGACTTTGGCGCCTTTGAGGGGTGGGGGGGAGGGGATAAAATGCGGTTTTCCCCTTGCCATCCGGAGCTTTATTTCTCGGAGTGCGAGCTTTATCTGGAGATTCGTTCCGACTGCCGGGAAGTTAAAAAAAAAAAAATGTTAATCGCCCGACTATTTCAGCGCTGCAGTAAAATAAAAATTAGCTCCTAATGCCGTGAACGCCGAGAACGGGGACGGATTTTACGGAGGGAATACATAAGTGAAAGCTGTTTATTTTTACATATAAACTTGCTTGTTTAGAATACCTTAATCAACATTTCATGTTGCGAAACGGTGATTTATTCCCCATACGAACCGGCAGTATTTTTCCTGCCGATATGGGGTTTAAATTCACCGCAACCGCAACCTTCTAATCCATTGCGTTCCATAAAATCCCACTCGCAAGCTGATTTAAATGGCCATTAATTTACGGGAATTAAACACTAAATTCCTTCAAATTGGCCTATAAATTAATGACAATGAGATTTTAAAATCATGTTATATTGTGAATTCTTGTGTGACTGTTATTTGGACACTTAGGCTATTTAAAAATGTTAATCTTTTCTTAAGAAATGGATAGAATCTAGTAATTGAATTTTGTAATTAGCTACAATTGGGTAACTAACTAATTATATGTTTTAATTTCAGGTCATCCAAGTAATATTGTTTCATATTAGTTTCAGAATGCCTCAATCTATAATAACTGAAAATTTCATTCAGTTCTCTTAATTTTTAAGAAAGTTATGGGCTTTTGACTGCCCTCGATCACAGCTTTTGAGTTAAGTCAATGGAAAAGCAATAGGGAACAAGATGCTAATTTCCGAGGATGAAAATGGCCATAACTTTTGTAATACTGAAGATATGAAAGTGAATTAGGTGTCAAATTAAACTTCTTTTTATGCTTTATCTGATGGGATAAATTGCAGACTTGATTTTTAAAATCTCAAAATGTTGTAACATTACTAATATATGTCTCTCTCTCTCTCTATATATATATATATATGTCTCTCTCTCTATATGTATAGATATATATATATTATATATATGTCTCTATATATATCTGTCTCTCTCTATATATATCTCTCTCTCTCTATAGATAGATATATATATGTCTGTCTCTCTATCTCTCTCTCTAAATATATATATATCTGTCTGTCTCTCTCTATATATATATATACATGTCTGTCTCTCTCTCTCTCTCTATATATATATATATATATATATATATATATATATGTCTCTCTATATATATATCTCTCTCTATATATATATATACATATATATATATATATATATCACTCTCTGTCTGTGTGTCTCTCATTGTTCCACCCAGAGTTGTGAATGTGTGGAATTCGCTGCCACAGAGGGGAGTGGAGAGAGGCCGTCACTGGATGGAAAAAAGAGAGAGATAGATAGAGAGATAGAGATAGAGAGATAGAGAGAGAGAGAGAGATAGAGAGATAGAGAGATAGATAGATAGAGAGAGAGATAGATAGAGAGAGAGATAGATAGAGAGAAAGAGAGAGAGATAGAGAGATAGATAGAGAGAGAGAGAGAGAGATAGAGAGATAGATAGAGAGAGAGAGAGATAGAGAGATAGATAGAGAGAGAGAGAGAGAGATAGATAGAGAGAGAGATAGATAGAGAGATAGAGAGAGAAATAGATAGATGAGAGATAGATGGAGAGAGATCGATGGAGAGAGATAGATAGATAGATAGATAGATAGATAGATAGATAGATAGATATAGAGATAGATAGATAGATAGAGTCAAGTCAAAAGTCAAACAAACTTTATTGTCATTTAGAAATACATTGATACATGCAGTTCCAAACGAAATTACGTTGCATTTGGCTCCCTGTGCAACACAATAAATTAACCGAAGGATAGGCATGGGTGAAAAGGATAAATAGACAATAGTGGCAGCCCATTACATGGCATTCAGGAGTCTGATGGCTCGTGGGAAGAAGCTGTTGCAGAACCTTGATGTTCTGCTCCTTATGCTGCGGTATCTTTTTCCCGAGGGCAGCAGAGTGAACAGTCCGTGATGGAGATGTGTGGGGTCTTTTATAATACTGCTGGCCTTAGACACACAGCGTTTGATCGCAATATCCCCGATTGAGGGGAGAGAGGTCCCGATGATTTTCTCCGCTGTCCTCACCACTCTCTGCACAGACTTCCAGTCGGAGGCTCTACAGTCCCCAAACCAGACAGAGATACAGCTGGTCAGAATACTCTCTATGGTGCCCCTGTAGAAAGTAGTGAGGATGGGATGGGGGAGATGAGCTCTTCTCATCCGGCGCAGAAAGTGCAACCGCTGCTGCGCTCTCTTAACAGTTGATGAGATGTTATTCGACCATGTCAGACTGTTAGTGATCTGCACCCCCAGGAACTTTGTGCTACTGACCACCTCCACATCGCTGTCGTTGATGTGAAGTGGTGTGGGACTGTGCCGGGTTTTCCTGAAGTCGACGATAATCTCCTTTGTTTTCTCGACATTCAGGATCAGGTTGTTCGTATTGCACCAGTCCGCCAGTTGTTTCACCTCCTCCCTGTAAGCCAGCTCAATTGTCGTCCCTGATGAGGCCCACCACTGTTGTGTCATCTGCGTACTTCATGAGATAGACAGATAGATAGATAGATAGATAGATTAGGTATGTTGTAAAACTTACCTTTAGCAGCGCTGCACTTCTGCCGCTCCCCGTGTGCGCGACTTTAGCGCCTTTCAGAGGGGGCGGGCTTAAAGGGCCGTTTTTCCACAGACCTGGATAATCGATGAATGTCGGGCGATTTCGTTGCGGAAGAAAAATCGCTCCGACATTTCATCAATGAAGGTATTTTTAAATTACTCTAAATTATTTGTTAACTAGAGTAATTTAAAAATCACCTTCAAAAGCCGTGAGCACTGACAACCGGAAGGATTTTCCGTAGGGGAGAAAAAAAGGTCGTTTATTTTTATATTAAAAATTGGTTTTTCAGGAGGCTTTAATAATATTTTTATGTTGCGAAATGGGGTCCCAAAAAATGTATGAACAAACAGTATTTTTCCCCCCGACTTCACCGCTAACCGCAACGTTCCAATCCACCGCATTCCACTAAAACCCACTCGCTAGTTGATTTAAATGGCCATTAATTTACAGGAATCAAACACTAAATTCCTTCCATTTGGCCCAGAAATTCATGAAAATGAGATTTAAAAATTATGTTATATTGTGGATTATTGTGTGAATGTTATTTGGACACTTAGACAATTAAAAAAAAGTATATCTTTTCTTAAGAAATGGATAGATGTTTAGATCTACTCATTGAATTTTGTAATTAGCTACAATTAGAAAACTAACTAATTATATGCTTTAATTTCAGGTCATCCAAGTAAGATTGTTTCATATTTGTTTCAGAATGCTTCAATTTATAATAACTGAAAATTTCATTGAGTTCTCTTAATTTTTAAGGAAGTTATGGGCTTTTAACTTTTCCACATCACAGCTTTTGAGTTAAGTCAATTGAAAGGCAATGGGGAGCATTGTGGAGTATGAAAATGGTCATAACTTTCTTAATACTGAAGATATGAAAGTAAATTAGGTGTCAAATTAAACTTCTTTTTATGCTTTATCTGATGGGATAAATTGCAGACTTGATTTTTTAAATCTCAAAATTTTGTAACATTGCTAGATAGATCTCTCTCTCTCTCTCTCTAGGGGCTGGGGGAGATAAGGGATTTGGGGAGAAGGCAGGCACGGGTTATTGATTGGGGACGATCAGCCATGATGACAATGAAGGGCCGAATGGCCTCCTCCTGCCCCTATTATCTGTGTCTCTGTGTATATATATACATATAACTCTCTCTCTCACCAGGGTCCGGGTTTCATCTTCATCTTGTTCTCGCTCGCGTTCCAACCGCCAACTCCCAACCGCCAACCGCGCGCTCCCGCCCCCTCGCGCTCCAACTCCAACCGCCAGGACCCAATCACAGGCTGTTGCTACTCACCATTTACTCACCCGGCAACCAATCACAACCTGGAATCCTCTCCATTTCACGGTGGGACCCAATCAGCGGCTGTTGCCGGGTCGCAGCTACTCACATGGCAACCAATCACAGGCTGTTGCCGGGTCGCAGCTAATCACATGGCAACCAATCACAGGCTGTTGCTACTCACCATTTACTCACATGGCAACCAATCACAACCTTAAATCCGCCCCATTTCACGGTGGGAGCCAATCAGTGGTTGTTGCCGGGTCGCAGCTACTCACATGGCAACCACTCAGAGACGGGAGGGGGTGAAGGGGGGGGGGGGTGAGTGGGGGAGGGGGTGAGAGTGGGGGAGGGGGTGAGAGTGGGGAGGGGGTGAGAGTGGGGGAGGGGTGAGAGGGGGGTGAGTGGAGGGGGGGGTGAGAGTGGGGGAGGGGTGAGAGGGGGGTGAGTGGAGGGGGCGTGAGAGTGGGGGAGGGGGTGAGAGGGGGGTGATAGTGGGGAGGGGTGAAAGGGGGGTGAGAGTGGGGAGGGGGTGAGAGTGGGGGAGGGGTGAGAGGGGGGTGAGTGTGGAGGGGGTGAGAGGGGGGTGAGTGGGGAGGGGGGGTGAGTGGGGGAGGGGGTGAGAGGGGGGTGAGTGTGGAGGGGGGGTGAGTGGGGGAGGGGGGTGAGAGGGGGGTGAGTGTGGAGGGGGTGAGAGGGGGGTGAGTGGGGAGGGGGGGTGAGTGGGGGAGGGGGTGAGAGGGGGGTGAGTGGGGAGGGGGGGTGAGTGGGGGAGGGGGGTGAGAGGGGGGTGAGTGTGGAGGGGGTGAGAGGGGGGTGAGTGGGGAGGGGGGGTGAGTGGGGGAGGGGGTGAGAGGGGGGTGAGTGGGGAGGGGGTGAGAGTGGGGAAGGGGTGAGAGGGGGGTGAGAGGGGGGTGAGTGGGGAGGGGGTGAGAGTGGGGGAGGGGGTGAGAGGGGGGTGAGTGGGGAGGGGGGGTGAGTGGGGGAGGGGGGTGAGAGGGGGGTGAGTGGGGAGGGGGTGAGAGTGGGGAAGGGGTGAGAGGGGGGTGAGTGGGGAGGGGGTGAGAGGGGGGTGAGTGGGGAGGGGGTGAGAATGGGGGAGGGGGTGAGAGGGGGGTGAGAGAGGGGGAGGGGGTGAGAGTGGGGGAGGGGGTGAGTGGGGAGGGGGTGAGAGGGGGGTGAGTGGGGAGGGGGTGAGAAGGGGTGAGTGGGGAGGGGGTGAGAGGGGGGTGAGTGGGGAGGGGGTGAGAGTGGGGGAGGGGGTGAGTGGGGAGGGGGTGAGAGGGGGGTGAGTGGGGAGGCGGTGAGAGGGGGGTGAGTGTGGAGGGGGGGTGAGTGGGGAGGGGGTGAGTGTGGAGTCCTATCCATGTACCTATCTAACTGTTTTTTTTTAAACGATGGGATAGTCCCAGCCTCAACTACCTCCTCTAGCAACTTGTTCCATACACCCACCATCTTTTGTGTGAAATCGTTACCCTTCGGATTCCTATTAAATCTTTTCTCCTTCACCTTGAACATATGTCCTCTGGTCCTCGTTTCCCCTATTCTGGGTAAGAAACTGTGCATTTACCCAACCTATTCCTCTCATGATTTTGTATATCTTTATAAGATCTCCCCTCATCCTGCTGTGCTCCATGGAATAGAGACCCAGCCTACTCAACCTCTCCCCGTAGCTCACACCCGCTAGTCCTGGCAACATTCTCGTAAATCTTCTCTGAACCCTTTCAAGCTTGACAATATTTTCCCTATAACATTGTGCCTCGAACTGAACACAATATTCTAAATGCGGTCTCAACAACGTCTTATACAACTGAAACATGACCTCCCAGTTTCCACAATCAATACTCTAACTGATGAAGGCCAATGTGCCAAATCCTTTTTGATCACCTTATCTATCTGCAACTCGACCTTCAAGGAACCATGCACCTGTACTCCTAGATCCCTCTGCTTTACAACACTACCCAGCGGCCTACCATTTACTGTGTAGGTCCTGCCCTTGTTCAATGTCCCAAAATGCAACATCTCACACATCTCTGTATTAAATTCCATCAACCATTCCTCAGCCCACCTGGCCATTCGATCCAGATCCTGCTACAATCTTTCACAAACATCTTCACTATCTGCAAAACCACACACATTGGTATCATCAGCAAACTTGCTAATCTTGCCCTGTCTGTTCAAATCCAAATCATTGATGTAGATGACAAACAGTAACGGGTCCAGCACCGAGCCCTGAGGCACACCACTAGTCACGGGCCTTCAGCCCGAGAAGCAACCTTCCACCATCACCCTCTGCTTCCTTCCATGAAGCCAATTTGCTATCCATTCAGCCATCTCTCCATGGATCCCATGCAATCTAACCACCCAGAGCAGCCTACCATGCAGAACCTTGTAGAACGTTGTACTGAAATCCATGTACACAACATCTACAGCTCTGCCCTCATCGACCTTTCTGTCCATCTTCAAAAAAATCAATCAGATTTGTGAGACACAACCTCCCTCATACAAAACCATGCTGACTATCCCCAATCAGCCCCGGCCCATCCAGCTGCCTGTATAACCTATCCCTCAGTATACTCTCTGGTAATTTTCCAGCTGCAGATGTTAAGCTCACCGGCCTATAGTTCCCAGCATTTTCCCTGCAGCCTTTCTTGAAAAGGTGCACAACATTTGCCACCCTCCAGTCTTCCAGCACCTCTCTTGTATTTAAGAACGACTCGTAAATTTCCCCTCTAGTTTCCCACAATGTCCTCGGATATATCTGATCAGGTCCTGGAGATTTGTCTACCTTCAGACACAACAGTACCTTCAATACTTCCTCGACGGTAACACTGACTGCTCTCAAGACACTTCCATTGACTGCTCCATCCTCCGTCCTGCATTTCCCTTGACTCCTCCCATTTTCTCCAAATCCAAGGCGTAGCTATGGGCACGCGCATGGGCCCCTGCTATGCCTGCCTCTTTGTTGGGTATGTCAAACAATTCTTGTTCGGGACGTACCGTGGCCCTATCCCTGAACTCTACCTCCACGACATTGACGACTGCATTGATGCTACCTCCTGCACCCATGCAGAGCTCACTGACTTCATCCATTTCACCACTAACTTCCATCCGGCAGTCAAATTCACTTCGACCATTTCCAACATCTCCCTACCATTTCTTGACCTCACTATCTCCATCGCAGTTAACACACTAATGACTGACATTTACTATAAACCCACTGACCCCTGGCTATCTGGACTACACTTCTGGCATACAAATTGGCCAGAGAAAGCAGCCTACTAGAGGACTGGGAGAAATTCAGAATCCAGCAGAGGAGGACAAAGGGCTTAATTAGGAAAGAGAAAATGGATTATGAAAGGAAACTGGCAGGGAACATAAAAACTGACTGCAAAAGTTTTTATAGATATGTGAAGAGAAAGAGACTAGTTAAAACAAATGTTGGTCCCTTGCAGTCAGAAACAGGTGAATTGATCATGGGGAACAAGGACATGGCAGACCAATTGAATAACTACTTTGGTTCTGTCTTCACTAAGGAAGACATAAATAATCTGCCGGAAATAGGAGTGGAACGGCGGTCAAATAAGATGGAGGAACTGAGTGAAATCCAGGTTAGCCGGGAGGTGGTGTTGGGTAAATTGAACGGATTGAAGGTCGATAAATCCCCAGGGCCAGATAGTCTGCATCCCAGAGTACTCAAGGAGGTAGCCACAGAAATAGTGGATGCATTGGTGATAATTTTTCAAAATTCCTTAGATTCAGGAGTAGTTCCTGAGGATTGGAGGGTTGCTAATGTAATCCCACTTTTTAAAAAAGGAGGGAGAAAACGGGGAATTACAGACCAGTTAGTCTAACATCGGTAGTGGGGAAACTGCTAGAGTCAGTTATTAAAGATGGGATAGCAGCGCATTAGGAAAGTGGTGAAATCATTGGACAAAGTCAGCATGGATTTACGAAAGGTAAATCACGTCTGACAAATCTGATAGAATTTTTCGAGGATGTAACTAGTAGAGTGGATAAGGGAGAACCAGTGGATGTGTTATATCTAGACTTTCAGAAGGCTTTCGACGAGGTCCCACATAAGAGATTAGCATACAAACTTAAAGTACACGGTATTGGGGGTTCAGTATTGATGTGGATAGAGAACTGGCTAGCAGACAGGAAGCAAAGGGTAGGAGTAAACGGGCCCTTTTCAGAATGGCAGGCAGTGACTAGTGGGGTACCGCAAGGCTCAGTGCTGGGACCCCAGCTATTTACAATATATATTAATGATTTGGACGAGGGAATTCAATGCAACATCTCCGAATTTGCAGATGATACCAAGCTGGGGGGTATAGTTAGGTGTGAGGAGGATGCTTGGAGGCTGCAGGGTGATTTGGATAGGCTGAGTGAATGGGCAGATGCATGGCAGATGCAGTATAATGTGGATAAATGTGAGGTTATCCACTTTGGTGGCAAAAACATGAGGGTGGACTATTATCTGAATGGTGGCAGGTTAGGAAAAGGGGAGGTGCAACGAGACCTGGGTGTCATGGTACACCAGTCATTGAAAGTAGGCATGCAGGTGCAGCAGGCAGCGAAGAAAGCAAATGGTATGTTAGCATTCATAGCGAAATGATTTGAGTATAGGAGCAGGGAGGTTCTACTGCAGTTGTACAAGGTTTTGGTGAGGCCACGCCTGGAGTATTGTGTACAGTTTTGGTCTCCAAATCTGAGGAAGGACATCCTTGCCATAGAGGGGGTACAGAGAAGATTCACCAGACTGATTCCTGGGATGTCAGGACTTTCATATGAGGAAAGACTGGATAGACTCGGCTTGTACTCGCTGGAATTTAGAAGTTTGAGGGGGGATCTTATAGAAACTTACAAAATTCTTAAGGGGTTGGACAAGCTAGATGCTGGAAGATTGTTCCCGATGTCGGGGGAGTCCAGAACAAGGGGATGGGATGTAGACCGCGGTCAGGATGATGGAGGTGAATTCTCTCGGTAGGTAGAAGGGACGGCACTTCATCGCCAGATGTTCGAGGTGTGGAGAGCAGGAGTTGGACAGGACTGCCACGTCTGAGCACCATGCAGAGTTGACCATGAGGCAGACGCCCCCTCCTCTCCCTTTCCAAGATGCCAGTGTACGGTCCATGCGGTGGATGGAGAATCCTTCAGGCTGGACCGCTGAGTCTGGGGAGCTGGGGGTGAGCCATGTCTCTGTGAAACAGAACACAGAGCATTCCCTCAGCTCCCTTTGATAAAGCAGCCTTGCCCTCAATCCTCCACTTTGTTTTCAAGGGACTGAACATTGGCCAGTAGGATAGTAGGGAGAGGGGGCCGCAGTCCCCTGCGCTTCAGTCTGACCTGAAGTCCTGCCCGTCGGCCACGTTTCCGGACACTATGGAGGCTTCCCCTTTGTTTCCAGGTACTGAGTTTCCTGTACCTGCTGTTTCTGCGGACCAGCGCTGGAACGGGGATTCCCTCACAGACGGCAGCTCCAGCTCCGTAACGAACGGGGGTTCCCTCAGAATCAGCAGCTCCAGCTTCATTTCCTCTGGGAGATCCAGCCCGTCGGCTCTGTAGGTCATCCCAGGGTTTCCAGGTGCAGTACCTGGGATCCTCAGTCGGGTCAGGAGTTTCACAGCCAGCGTGGGAAAGTTTAAAGTCCGGGGATCCCGCAGCTGCGGGAGATCGCAAAATTGCCAGCGCTTTCAGCTGCCCAAGCAGCCTGTCAGAAACGGCACCGATTACTGCCGTTTCCCTGATGCAGGTAAGTTGCTTGAAGATGTAGGTAAATCTTTTCTGTTCTGGTGCTCCGCAAAAGTCGCCGCAGGCAGGCGCCATCTTGAGATCCCGACATCTTGGAACAGGCCCTTCGGCCCACAATGTCTGTGCCGAACAAGATGCCAAATTGAACATGATCCATATCCCTCCAATCCCAGCATATCCATGTACCTTTCAAAAAGCCTCTTAAACACCACTATTATATCTGCTTCCATCACCACCCCTGGCAGTGTGTTCCAGGCACCCACCACTCTGTGGAATCAAAATCTTTCCCCGCACATCTCCTTTAAACTTGTCTCTTTTTTACCTTCAAGTTATACCATATAACCATATAACAATTAGATCACGGAAACAGGCCTTCTCGGCCCTTCCAGTCCATGCCGACCATTTATTTTCCCCTAGTCCCATCTACCTGCACTCAGACCATACCCCTCCATATTGTTCCCGCCCATATACCTATCAACTTTACTTTAAAATGTTAAAATCGATCCTGCCTCCACCACTTCTGCAGGAAGATCATTCCACACAGCCACCACCCCCTAAACTTCTGTCCCTTAATTCTCATTTCATGCCCTCTTGTTTGAATCTTTCCTACCCTCAATGGGAAAAGCTTATCCACGTCAACTCTGTCTATCCCTTTCATCATTTTAAAGACCTCAATCAAGTCCCCCCTTAACCTTCTGTGCTCCAAAGAATAAAGACCTAACTTGTTCAACCTTTCTCTGTAACTTAGTTGCTGGAACCCAGGCAACATTCTAATAAATCTTCTCTGTACTCTCTCTATTTTGTTGACATCCTTCCTATAATTAAGCGACCAAAATTGTACACCATACTCCAGAATTGGTCTTACCAATGCCTTGTACAATTTTAACATTACTTCCCTACTCCTATATTCAATGCTCTGATTTATAAAGGCCAGCACACTAAAAGCTTTCTTTACCACCCTATCTACATGCGATTCCACCTTCAGGGAACTATGCACAGTTATTCCTAGATCCCTCTGTTCCACAGCATTCCTCAATTCCCTACCATTTACCATGTCCGTCCTATTTTGATTTGTCCTGCCAACATGTAGCACCTCACACTTATCAGCATTAAACTCCATCTGCCATCTTTCAGCCCACTCTTCCAAATGGCCCAAATCTCTCTGTAGACTTTGAAAATCTACTTCATTATCCACAGCACCCCCTATCTTAGTATCATCTGCATACTTACTTATCCAATTTTCCACCCCATCATCTAGATCATTGATGTACATGACAAACAACAGTGGACCCAACACAGATCCCTGAGGCACCCCACTGGTCACCGGCTTCCAACCTGACAAACAGCCATCCACCATTACTCTCTGGCACCTCCCATTCAGCCACTGTTGAATCCATCTTGCTACTCTGCCATTAACACCCAAAGATTGAACCTTCTAAACCAACCTTCCATGGGGAACCTTGTCAAAGGCCTTACTGAAATCCATATAGACAACATCCACTGCTTTACCCTCATCAATTTCCCTAGTAACCTCTTCAAAAAATTCAAGAAGGTTTGTCAAACATGACCTTCCAGGCACAAATCCATGTTGACTGTTCTTGATCAGACCCTGTTTATCCAGATGCTTATATATATTATCTTTAAGTATCCTTTCCATTAATTTGCCCACCACTGACGTCAAACTAACAGGTCTATAATTGCTAGGTTTATTCTTTGAACCCTTTTTAAACAATGGAACAACGTGTCCAGTACGCCAATCCTCCGGAACTATTCCCGTTTCTAATGACATCTGAAATATTTCTGTCATAGCCCCTGCTATTTCTACACCAACTTCCCTCAATGTCTTAGGGAATATCCTGTCTGGACCTGGAGACTTATCCACTTTTATATTTTTCAAAAGTGTCAGTACTTCCTCCTCTTTGAATCTCATAGTTTCCATAGCTACTCTACTTTTTTCCCTTACCTCACAGAGTTCAATATCCTTCTCCTTGGTGAATACCGAAGAAAAGAAATTGTTCAATATCTCCCCCATCTCTTTTGGCTCTGCAGATAGCTGTCCATTCTGGCTCTCTAATGGTCCAATTTTATCCCTCGTTATCCTTTTGCTATTAATATAGCTGTAAAAACCCTTTGGATTTACTTTCACCTTTCTTGCCAAAGCAACTTCATATCTTCTTTTAGCTTATTTCTTTCTTAAGATTCTTTTTACATTCTTTATACTCATCTAGCACCTAATTTACTCCATGCCTCCTATAAATATTGTAGATATCTCTCTTTTTTCGAACCAAGTGTCCAATTTCCCTTGAAAACCGTGGCTCTTTTCGATTTATACTATTTCCTTTCAACCGAACAGGGACATAAAGATTCTGTACTCTTACAATTTCCCGATGCTCAGGCCCTCTTGCCGGGATCGATGGAACCCTGATGGAGAACATCCTCAGCGGCCCGGACCTCCAGATCAGCCACCTCCCACCGGAGTCCGAGGCTCCTGAAGTCCACAGGCCGAGCTGGGCGGAGTTGCAGGACTCCGCGATGTTGGTCAGCGCCGCCCGCGTTGGCAGCTCTGCGAACCACAGCTCCGCGATGTCGGTGCAGCAGGCCCAGCACTCCGGAGCTCAAAATGGCGATCCCTGGTAAGGCATCGCCAGCCCCGCGATGTTCCCAACGCTGCACCACTGCTGCTGGAGCTCTGGTCCTTCCCGGCAGGAAAGGCCGCGCCAATCCAGTAGGTAGGCCGCGGGGAGGGGGGGCGAGCACGCGACTTGAATAATAGTCACATCCTCTCCAGGAAACGACTGAAGGACGGTATCCCCCTTACCGTACCCTCTTCCCCCACATAAAGACATTAAAAAAAACACAAAAAACGCTCTTCAAACAAAACAAAAAACAAAACGATACCGAACTGAAGGCAGAGGCAGCTAGCAACAGCGCCACCGGATGTCCAGGGATGTAACTAAAGGGCCTGTCCTACCAGCATCCGACTCCATGCAATGAGCGCGATCAAACTAGAAGCGGGGGCCGCATGGAGGTCGGGTGATCCCCTGTACAGGGCCGTTCCAACCTGCATGCGGCAAGCGCGACCAAACCGGCAGCGAGGGCCGCGCGGAGGTCGGGTGAGTGGCGCAACGCGGCGCAATGTGAGGCGAACTTGGAGCGAAGTCTTCAGGTAAATTCGCCAGGACAGAGGGGCACAGAGGCACACACACAGAGGGCCACGGAGCCACACACATAGAGGGTCACGGAGGCACCTACAGATAGGTTCACGGAGGCACGACGTCGAGACGGTGTGTAATGCGTCGAGGCGACTGCGAGCCGACAAGCCGTTGCCGCGCGGAATTTTCAAACATAGTCAGTTTTTCGGAGCCCTGCGCGACGAACTCCGCACAATTCCGCACGGCTCCGGCGATCGAATTGGGACCGGCCCCGCGACGCCGGACGGCTCAAGCGACCACGTTAGGTCGCGCTCATCGCATGGAGTTGCATGCTTGGAGGACAGGCCCTTTACTTCCATATTTTACAGGTCAACCACTTATCTGACTTGAAACAATGTAATTAGGTTTATTTTTGACTTTCTTTTTTCAGTTGTCTCCACCAGAAAGACTTTGGAATCTACAAGCGAGGAAATGACCAAAGGGACAGAAAAAAAAGGTATAATTTACGAAATAAGGAGAGAATAATTTATACAGAAGAAGGGGAGCTCCGTGATGATGATTACCTTTGTATGTCCAAAGTAACCAATCTATTTCTTTAGAGCAGCCATATTTCATTAGGAGCATTGTAGTGATGGCACGGTGCATTGGTAGCCAGGGCAATGGTGGAACAATGCAGGCTTTGGTTCAAGAGCACAGACTTGTGTTCACTCATGAACTCATTTTTCTTTTAACATTAATCACAATTACTTTCCGTAATAATTGTTGTTAACTTCTGGAATTTTGTCAGACTTTGGAATCTGACATTGATTCCCCAGTAAACTGACAGTGACTGTTTGAAGAAAGTGTGGATCATGCCCAATTTAGGTAAGGCACTTTGCTGGATACTTTGGGACATTATAAAGGATGTGAAAGTAAGAGAGTATTGCTTTGAGGATTATTAATATTGGGCAATGATCAGAATGACTAACTTGTATCACCAAAAATATTAATCAAATTGTTGTAGACAAAAATGTTGGAGAGACTCAGCGGGTGAGGCAGCATTTATGGTGCGAAGGAATAGGTGACGTTTCGGGTCGAGACCCTTCTTCAGACTGATGTGGGGGGGTGAAGCGGGAAGAAGAAAGAAAGAGGCGGAGACAGTTGGGCTGTGGGAGAGCTAGGAAGCGGAGGGGAAAGAGGGAGAAAGCAAGGACTTCCTGAAATTGGAGAAGTCAATATCCGTACCGCTGGGGTGTAAACTACCCCAGTGAAATATGAGGTGGTGCTCCTCCAATTTGTGGTGAGACTCACTCTGGCCATGGAGGAGGCCCTGGTGAGAGCCACATTTATAGTCGAAGAGGGGATCCCTGTTCCCTAAAGAATGAGGACATATCCCATGCCCTGGTTTTGGGTGTAGATGCGGGGTAAACGGAGGAATTGGGAGTAGGGGATAGAGTCCTTACAGGAAGCAAGGTGGGGGGAAGTGTAGTCCAGATGGAGATAGTGAGGTCTAGAAACGGTAAGGAGATGTCGGAAATGGTCCAGGTGAATTTGAGTGCCGGTTGGAAGTTAGTAGTGAAATGAATGGTCAGTGAGATCTGCATGGGTGCAGGAGGTAGCACCAATGCAGTTGTCAATGTAGCGGAGGTAGAGTTCGGGGATAGGGCCACAGTATGCCTCAAACAAGGATTGTTCGACGTACTCTACAGAGAGACATGCAGAGCAGGGGCCCATGCGCGTCCCCATAGCTACGCCTTGGATTTGGAGAAAATGGGAGGAGTCAAAGGAAAAGTTGTTGAGGGTAAGGACCAGCCCCGCTAGGCGGAGGAGAGTATCAGTAGACGGCGATTGGTTTGGTTCTGTGGTCGAGGAAGAAACGGAGGGCTTTAAGACCCTCCTGGTGGGGGATGTAGGTGTAGACTGACTGGACATCCATGGAAACATAGAAACATAGAAAATAGGTGCAGGAGGAAGCCATTCGGCCCTTCGAGCCAGCACCGCCATTCATTGCGATCATGGCTGATCATGCCCAATCAATAACCCGTGCCTGCCTTCTCCCCAT
Organism: Raja brachyura; assembly: GCA_963514005.1. Next base: position 82,747,289 of record OY740789.1, on the reverse strand, counting down.
ATCCCTTGATTCCACCAGCCCCTAGAGCTCTATCCAACTCTCTCTTAAATCCATCCAGTGATTTGGCCTCCACTGCCCTCTGTGGCAGGGAATTCCACAGATTCACAACTCTCTGGGTGCAAAAGTTTTTTCTTTGATCACCCAGTCTGGGTTGTTGCAGAGTGAATGGAGGGCTGTACGTTCGGGGGGGAGGTTACAGTGAGAAAGGGGAGTGGAGAAGTTGAGGCAGTTGATGTCCTGCCGGCAGTTTAAAATAAAAAACTTCAATGTCAGATGTTAACACTTTTTCTTTCCTTAATTGTTCTCTGAATTGCTGGGAATTTCCAGCATTCGTCTTGGATGCATCGTTTCCAGACACATTTTAGTTTCAAATTCATCTTCCCACGAATTCAGCATTTTGTTTCCTTTCTATAAGAAGACTGGAGTTGTCCACAAATATATGATTTCCCTTTTGTGAAGTGATATATTTTGTTGACATTTTTTATTTATCTTCTCTCTTTTCCATGATCTCATTGAATGGTGGTGCTGGCTCGAAGGGCCGAATGGCTTACTCCTGCACCTATTATCTTTTGTCTATTCCACCACATGATTTCCAGAGCCAAACCTGTTCATCATAGTTGCTCTCATGTAAAATTATATTAGTAGGGCCAACAAAAAGTAGGGATTAACGGGTCCCTTTCAGAATGACAGGCAGTGACTAGTGGGATACTGCAAAGCTCGGTGCTGGGAACGCAGCTATTTACAATATATATCAATGATTTAGATGAAGGGATTACAAGTAGCATTAGCAAATTTGCAGATGACACAAAGCTGGGTGGCAGTGTGAACTGTGAGGAGGATGCTGTGAGAATGCAGGGTGATGTGGACAGGTTGGGTGAGTGGGCAGATGCATGGCAGATGCAGCATAATGTGGATAAATGTGAGGTTATCCACTTTGGTAGCAAAAACTGGAAGGCAGATTATGGTGTCAAATTGGGAAAAGGGGAAGTACAACGGGACCTGGGGGTCCTTGTTCATCAGTTAATGAAAGTAAGCATGCAGGTACAACAGGCAATGAAGAAAGCGAATGGCATGTTGGCCTTCATAACAAAAGGAGTTGAGTTTTGCAGCAAAGAGGTCCTTCTGCAGTTCTACATAGCCCTAGTGAGACCAGACCTGGAGTATTGTGTGCAGTTTTGGTCCCCTAATTTGAGGAAGGACATTCTTGGTATTGAGGGAGTGCAGCGTAGGATCACAAGGTTAATTCCTGGGATGGCGGGACTGTCATATGCTGAGAGAATGGAGCAACTGGGCTTGTACACTCTGGAGTTTAGAAGAATGAGAGGGGATCTTATTGATCCCTGGTTCTGGACTCCCCCAACATCGGGAACATGTTTCCTGCCTCTAGCATGTTCAAGCCCTTAAAAAATCTTATATGTTTCAATAAGATCCCCTCTCATCCTTCTAAACTCCAGAGTGTACAAGCCCAGCTGCTCCATTCTCTCTGCATATGACAGTTCCCCCCATCCCGGGAATTAACCTTGTAAACCTACGCTGCACTCCCTCAATAGCAAGAATATCCTTCCTCAAATTAGGGGACATACTCTCTGCATTACATCATGCTTGTTATTACTAAATTTAAAATTATACTCTGATCATGATTTTTCTCTTGATGTTTATAAATATCCGTACAGTTCAACAAAGCTGCCATTTGGAATTAAATAGCGGCATCTTACCCTCAAAATATTCATGGTGACAGACAAACATCATGAAGGGATTCTTTACAGATTGGCCACTATTACCCTCTCACATTTTGAATGCTTCCTCAGAAGAGTAATCTTCTGCACAGCATCTGCATCATGGTAGTATTATATTCTGATATACTTCTAAAAAGATAACATATTTTGTGGATCATTGAGCATTTTCAGTACAAAGTCCAGCCACTTTCAATAATGCCAACACCCTGATTAGTTCTTATTTTGCATTTTCTGTTTCAGTTTGTGAAGCCTGTGAGGATTTTTTTATTGAAGAATGCCCTGTGCATGGCCCACCAGTCTTTATGAAGGACACTGTAGTTGATTCCAATCACCCAGATAGAGCACGTTTAACTCTTCCAGTGGGTCTCAGCATTGCCATGTCCAAAATTCGTAAAGCTGGTCTTGGCGTCTGGAATGAAGGGAAGGTTATTCCCAGGGGCATTCATTTTGGACCCTATGAAGGAGAGGTTTCAAGTGAAGAAGAAGCTGCTGTCAGTGGGTATTCATGGATGGTAAGTGACTCCAATAGTTAATCATGGAAAATACTCAGCAGGTTTGATAATATTTGTTGATGAAAGATCATCCTGAAATGTGAGCTGTGTTTTTTCCTGCACAGATGCTGCCTGACTTGCTGGGTATCTCCTGAATGCTCTGTTTTTATTACACATTGTTTGTAGTTGAATTATTGTGCAGTCTAATCAGAGTCATCAAGTCAAGACTCAAGAGAGTTTTATTGTCATACTAGACGAAGTGGGACACGTTGGGTCCCATGTTCACATGGGAGGGCTTGTCCCCCTACACAATATTCCACCACTCACCTGTTCCCCCAACTCAACGACGGGAGCGTTCTGTAGCTGGGGGAGGGAGTGCATAAGGAAAGGGATGTATTTGGGAGTGGGTGGTGTGTGTGGTAGGGGGGAGTGTCCAGTAATGTATGGGAGGGGAGGGGGTGCTGTAAGGGAGGGGGTGCTGTAAGGGAGGGGGTGCTGTAAGGGAGGGGGTGCTGTAGGGGAGGGTGCTGTAGGGGAGTGAGGGTTGTAGGCGAGGGAGGGTGGGGTGGTGTTGGGTTAGGGGAGGGGGTGCAGTGTGGGCCCCCGCTCACAGAGCACAGAGCACAGACCCCACTCACAACACACAGAGCACAGACTCCACTTATAGAACACAGAGCACAGACCCCACTCACAACACACAGAGCACAGACTCCACTTACAGAACACAGAGCACAGACCCCACTCACAACACACAGAGCACAGACCCCACTCACAGAACACAGACCCCACTCACAGAACACAGAGCACAGACTCCACTTACAGAACACAGAGCACAGACCCCACTCACAACACACAGAGCACAGACTCCACTTACAGAACACAGAGCACAGACCCCACTCACAACACACAGAGCACAGACTCCACTTACAGAACACAGAGCACAGACCCCACTCATAACACACAGAGCACAGACCCCACTTACAGAACACAGAGCACAGACCCCACTCACAACACACAGAGCACAGACTCCACTTACAGAGCACAGACTCCACTTACAGAACACAGAGCACAGACCCCACTCACAGAGCACAGACTCCACTTACAGAACACAGAGCACAGACCCCACTCACAGAGCACAGACCCCACTCACAGAGCACAGACCCCACTCACAGAGCACAGAGCACAGACCCCACTCACAGAGCACAGAGCACAGACCCCACTCACAGAGCACAGAGCACAGACCCCACTCACAGAGCACAGAGCACAGACCCCACTCACAGAGCACAGACCCCGCTCACAGAGCACAGACCCCACTCACAACACACAGAGCACAGACTCCACTTACAGAACACAGAGCACAGACCCCACTCACAACACACAGAGCACAGACCCCACTCACAGAGCACAGAGCACAGACCCCACTCACAGAACACAGAGCACAGACCCCACTCACAGAGCACAGAGCACAGACCCCACTCACAGAACACAGAGCACAGACCCCACTTACAGAACACAGAGCACAGACCCCACTCACAACACACAGAGCACAGACCCCACTCACAGAGCACAGAACACAGATCTCGCTCCTTCAGCTTTATTCTCGCGGCCGGTGATTAACAGCGGGAGCCAGAAGGGGCGTTGCCGTCCTGGCGAATAACAGACCAATTACTTTCCTAATATTTCACCAATCGGAACAAAACTTGGCCCGCTTGGAGCAGAAGAGCACGGTGAGTAAGGTGGCTTAAAAATCCTAGCGATATAGGGTACCTTAGTCTACATCGCAGACCGGAAATGGTCAAGATGACAGTTTTAGTAATAGAAAATAGGTGCAGGAGTAGGCCATTCGGCCCTTCGAGCCTGCACCGCCATTCAATGTGATCATGGCTGATCATCCAACTCAGTATCCCGTACCTGCCTTCTCTCCATACCCCCTGATCCCTTTAGCCACAAGTGCCACATCTAACGCCCTCTTAAATATAGCCAATGAACTGGCCTCAACTACCTTCTGTGGCAGAGAATTCCAGAGACTCACCACTCTCTGTGTAAAGAATGTTTTCCTCATTTCGGTCCTAAAGGAATTCCCCCTTATCCTTAGACTGTGACCCCTTGTTCTGGACTCCCCCAACATCGGGAACAATCTTCCAGCATCTAGCTTGTCCAACCCCTTAAGAATTTTGTAAGTTTCTATAAGATCCCCCCTCAATCTTCTAAATTCCAGCGAGTACAAGCCGAATCTATCCAATCTTTCCTCATATGAAAGTCCTGACATCCCAGGAATCAGTCTGGTGAATCTTCTCTGTACCCCCTCAATGCAAGGATGTCTTTCCTCAGATTTGATAATAGTGTAGAAGTAGATAGATGTCCCAGATAGAACATTGAAATTCGTACTTGCTGCAGCACAACAGAATATGTCAACATTCTACATCAACATAAAGTTTCTTTTTGATAAAGAAACCGTTCAAAACTAACTGAAAAGCAGTGATTCCCAGTTCACTGGTCAGAGTTCTCTGATGTAAAAGTGTAATCAAGTAAAATAGGTTAAGGTGTCGTTAGTTGAAGGCATAACACTGGGAACAGTGTAAGCTTCACGTTTGTTTTCTTTATCAATGTGTTTTTTAACCAAATATCTTTTTCTAGATCAGTAAGGCAAACAATGACACTGAATACATTGATGCACAGGATGAATCTAAATCGAACTGGATGAGGTGAGGAAAGACTAATGCTGATCATAATACTAAGCAATAACTGGGTTATTTAAATAAGGAGACACAAGAGACTGTAAATGCTGGAATCTTGCACTAAACACAAAGCGCTAGAGGAACTCAGTGGGTCAGGCAGCATCGGTGCAGGGAATCGACAGACACGTTTCAGTGGGACTTTTTCCAGACTGATGGAGTATAAGGGAATAAAGCTGGAAAAGGGAGGTGGGGCGGGACAAAGCCAGGCAAGTGAGGGGAAAGAGCGGATAAATGGGAAATATGGGACGGGGAAGTGAAATGTTCCATTTTCCTCATTATCCAGAATGAATCGGCACTCTATCTGGGAGATGCCTTGTCTGCCTCAACCAGCCTTTCTCCTTGGATCACTCCATGACCCACAACTCCTATCTCAAACCTCATGCTCCTGGAGAGTCACCTGATGCTGCAAAACTTTGCATCAAATATTCAGCCTGGCATGTCTTGATCTGTGGCTGGGAGACTGATGCCACAGTTTAAAATCAGGTCTTGATGTTAAACTCTGTGGTATCTCCGTGAAACCAGTATTCTAATGGAAGAATAACTCACTTCACGCCACGCTACATCACAGCTGCTCCGTCTTTGGCTCCCTGTAAATAACACAGCCGGCATCTCCTGAAACTAAACTTTCCACAGAGTCAGGTCAACAGTGTTGAATTGTTACACAATGAAATTCTAACTTCCTGCAGCTTAACAAGTCTGTTAACACAATAACATGCAGATAAATAGAAAGTCATCAATAATATAACAACAACAACAGTAATACTAGGTTAGCATAAAAACAGAAAATACACATCTCTACAAGGCTGAGGCCACGCGCCAATGCCTGCTACCTATCCTTGGACCACGACCCGACAGACGAGCACTAGGCCATTATCTCAAACACTATCACTGGCTTCATCAACTCCGGCTCCCTGCCCTCCCAAGCCTCCAACCTCATCGTTCCCCAGCCCCGCACGGCCCGATTTAACCGTCTCCCCAAAATCCACAGACCTGACTGTCCTGGCAGACTCATTGTTTCTGCTTGTTCATGCCCTACCAAACTTATTTCCACATACCTCGACTCCATCCTATCCCCCCTGGTTAAATCCCTCCCTACCTATGTCCAAGACACCTCACACGCTCTTAGTCACATCCATGACTTCCGTTTTGCAGACCTCCATTCCCTCATCTTCACCATGGATGTCCAGTCACTCTATACCTCCATCACCCACCAGGTCTTAAAGCCCTCCGTTTCTTCCTCAACCACAGAACCAACCAATCACCATCTACCGATACTCTCCTCCGCCTAGCGGAGCTGGTCCTTACCCTTCATAACTTTTCCTTTGACTCCTCCCATTTCCTCCAAATTCAAGGCGTAGCTATGGGCACGTGCATGGGCCCCTGCTATGCCTGCCTCTTTGTTGGGTACGTCAAACAATCCTTGTTCGAGACCTACCGTGGCCCTATCCCCGAACTCTACCTCTGCTACATTGACAACTGCATTGTTGCTACCTCCTGCACCCATGCAGAACTCACTGACTTCATCCATTTCACCACTAACTTCCATCCGGCACTCAAATTCACCTGGACCATTTCCGACATCTCCCTACCATTTCTTGATCTCACTATCTCCATCGCAGTTAACACACTAATGACTGACATTTACTCTAAACCCACTGACCCCTGGCTATCTGGACTACATTTCTTCCCACCCTGCTTCCATCCCCTACTCACAATTCCTCCATCTACGCCGCATCTGCACCCTGGATGAGGTGTTCCAAACCAAGGCATTGGAGATGTCCTCATTCTTTAGGGAACGGGGGTTCCCCTCTACGACTATAGATGAGGCTCTCACCAGGGTCTCTTCTATACCCCTTTGTCCTCACCTTCCACCAGGCACGTGCCGTCAGGGTATGCAAGGTAGGCACTGCCTACCCTGACTAAAATTATAAAATGGTAATTACTAAATATAAATAGTAAAGGCATGGGAGAATTATGCCTATCTAAGAGATCGATCTCTTTGGTAGGCATAATTCTCCATGCCTTTCATCCCCCGCTCACCTCTAGCATCTCTCCATCTGAAAACCTCTATCCTGCCGCTCGCCGGCCTCGCTCATGATAGCCGCTTCCCGCAAATCCTTAAATTCCGACAGCGCAATTGAGGTTACTCGGCTGTGGGAATTTAAGGATTTGCTGAAGTGGCTGACATGAGCGAAGTCGGCAAGCGACAGGTGAGAGGTGTTCAGACGGGGAGCACTGCCAAAGATGAGCGGGCCGGCAGAAGGCGCTGAATTGGCGGCCAGTTCTGCTGTCGGGTCCCGGCGACCGCTCGCAGCTACCCGAGCTGCTTCCCACCCCAGCCACAATGCAGTGGCTCCACGTCCGGAGGGCCGCAGCAGCGTTGAGTGAGTTACTGGAATTATCCCGACCCCCTCCTTCTCAATGCTCTGGCCCTCCCCGCAACTTTACCCCTGATCAGACTCCCCACATGCTGTGAAAGGAACACTCCCCCCAATTGGTCCCTTGAACAAGTGTTGTGATTCAATACGATGATAACTAATTCAGCTTGTCCCGGTTAGACAATAGACAACATGCGCAGGAGTCGGCCATTCGGCCCTTCGAGCCAGCACCTGTACTCCCCTTTTTCCCAACATCTCTCCACCTGCCATCACCCTTCACCCTTCACCCCGCACCCATTCAGTAATTCAGAATAAAGGAGACTTGGAAGCCTTGGGCAAATTGAATTGTTGCTGTCTTTATTTTTATTTTTTATTTTTACGGAGAGTATAATCTGCACATGCGCGGTTTAATTTTTTTTTTAAAAAGCCAACTGACTGCCTACCCTGAGTAATCACTCACGGCACGTGCCTGCCTTCCACCCTACCAGCCATCACGTACAACAAATAATCCTCCGTCATTTTCACCACCTCCAACGTGACCCCACCACTCGCCACATCTTACCATTTCCTCCCCTGCCTGCTTTCCGCAGAGACCGCTCCCTCCGTAACTCCCTGGTCAAATCGTTCCTTCCTCTTCTGGTACTTTCCCTTGCAACCGCAAGAAATGCTATACTTGTCGCTTTATCTCCCCCTTCACTCCATTCAAGGACCCAAGCAGTCTTTCCAGGTGTGGCAGAGGTTCACCTGCACCTTCTCCAACCTCATCTATTGTATCCGCTGCTCCAGGTGTCAGCTGCTCTGCATCGGGAAGACCAAGCGTAGGCTTGGTGATCGCTTCGCCCAACACCTCCGCTCGGTTTGCAATAACCAACCTGATCTCCCGGTGGCTCAGCACTTCAACTCCCCCTCCCATTCCGTATCCCACCTTTCTGTCCTCGGCCTCCTCCATGGCCAGAGTGAAGACCACCCAAAATTGGAGGTGCAGCATCTCATATTTGCATCAGTTGACCACAGATGAGGGAAACATTCATAATGCATACTTACATGACATAGATTTAAAAACATGTTGATGCTGATAAACAATAATAACAGTAACCCCTCTCATCCGAGGGGAAACTATAAAATAGAATCTAAAATAGAGTTGGCAAATACCCCTGGTCTGGCAATGGGTTAAAATAAAATGTTGGATACCTCGTACGTTAGACCATCCTGCAGTTGACACGATGTGGTCCAGAAGACCGCACATAACCCTTGCTGCTTGTGTAGTTGCAGCCCTGGTGGAGTGCGATTAGAAATCAGCCTCTACTCCTGTATAAGCCAAAAACCACGCATAACCACCTGGAGATGGTCTGAACTAGTAGCAGAGCCTCTAAGGCTCTAGATGACCTTGGCGTGATGATGTAAACGTGTGACCACACGTAATAGAAGGTGCATGGAGTATGTAAACATAAATTATGATTTTGCAGGTGTAATGATCCTGTCCATTCACAATTTATGTAATGACTGGACCCGTGTGCAGAGGGCAGCGCCAGGGAATAACCTACCCATGAGAGCCGAACCAAAGATAGAGATATAGCTGGAGCCCCGTGGTGAATAAATGTTAACACAATGTCAATATCCCATACTTCCATGTACTTGGGTCTGGGAGAACTTGTGTTAATGATATCCTAAATACTGGACACCAGAGTGTGAAACCTGAGAGAGCGGGTCCCAGTTGCTCCAGCAACTATGAGAAGCACGTTGGGTACAGTTAATGGGACTATAACTTAATTTATTGCCAAAGACCCATAAAAAATGAACTCTAAGACGTCAGTGTCCGTGCCGTATTATATGTAACATAACATTTAAACAGAAAATGCTTTCCATCTCCTGAAGAGACAAAGTACTGCTTTTTTGATGCTATCCCTGCACTCTGCAGTGAGACATACATAGATCAGTCTGACAGCCTTAGCCGCAGGAGTGGTCTTCTCAAATTCTGTAAAGCAATTAATTGATTAATCATGTAGAGGCTGGTTCCCTGAATCCCAGGCTGAACCAGCAAAGTTTTATGTTTAGAACCCCATATAAGGTTCTATTATTATTCCCAACATTTGCGGGAACCATGGCTGCGTAGGTCAGTCAGACAGTACGAGAACCCTGAATACGGGATCTTGCTGAATTATTGCAAGCCCCGACAGATGAGGCAAAATGGAGAAACCACATAAAAGAACATTCCTCCCCATGTAGCGAGAATGAGCCTGCATGCAAACATATTGATATTGGGTGCCATCGAGCCATAGATCCTAAAATGCTTTGTGATCGAACATCCATACTGTGTTGTCATTGATTTTGCATGATGATACACCAGCGCCAAAAAAGGTTGGGTAAATTATGACAGGATACTTTGACTTTATTGCATCCATGTGACTAACATATGCCATCACCACAGTGTATCAACTTGGAACTGAGCATGCAGGTTTTGCATATTCACACAATAACCCTTTAACCCATAGTATGCACCTAGTGTCTATAGGTAGTTGATACCAATAACTGAAGAATTGGTGATTCATGCAAATCCATCCGCCTTCTTTACTAGAGATGGCATTCGTGATTTTCCATCTTTGAGCTCTAGCATCTGTAAGTAATATAACTGAAGATTATGTGACCAAAACTACTGGAGCAATGCTGAATATAGTTCGACCACCATTGTGACTTTGGTAGCTTCAGCCGATAATAGCATAGGTCTGTTAACAATGCCCTATATGGCACTAGAGAGGTTACTACTTGCACGTTGAAAGTTCTGATAATGCAAGGCCCAATTGCACAGCTGAAACACAGCTGCTATAGCCAATTACACTTGATAAATAGAAGACTGCTTGATAACAAGGTTGTTACAGACTTCAATTGATTCCAATCTGTTGCCCCAGGGCGGAGTCACAGGCAAATTAATAGTTAAAGGTAAATCCGATAAACAATAACTTCCAGTTGGTATCAACTTAAATTTGACTGGATGGCTGAAACAGCTGATTTAAGCAAAAACACAGCGTTAGAAATATCCTCCAGATCAATTTCAAATGTCTCCGGTGATCTGTGAATGGGATCTAAATAGTATGCATCTTTGAGATCGATGCATGCCATAAAGATCCTAAGGAAATTAGTAGTTAGACAGTAGAGAATTCCATATACTGAAAAGCTATGTTGCACATGGGAGTTAATGTAAACATAGAAACATAGAAATTAGGTGCAGGAGTTGGCCATTCGGCCCTTCGAGCCTGCACCGCCATTCAATATGATCATGGCTGATCATCCAACTCAGTATCCCGTACCTGCCTTCTCTCCATACCCTCTGATCCCCTTAGCCACAAGGGCCACATCTAACTCCCTCTTAAATATAGCCAATGAACTGGCATCAACTGAACCAACATCCTCCATCTTTCACAAAGAACAGGCCATGCCTGCCATAATTCCGTGCCTGCCTTGAATGCAACTCTGGCCATACTACTGGCCTGCCTTAAAACTGCACCGGCCGTAATTCTCAGCCTGCCTCGAAAGACAACTCTGGCCATATTACCGAGCTTGTCGCGGAAGGCAATGCTGGCCGTAATCCTGAGCCTGCCTCGAAAGACAACTCTGGACCCAATTCCAAGCCATGCTTGGTACCCTTGTATACTGTGTAATAATTACCCATCACATGTTATCATTTTCATTTGTACAAAACAAGTGTAAATATTACCAACTTGTAAATGGTCCACTTACCCCATGTTTTGAAAGAACCAGACCCACCTAACTCCATGGTTACCGGTGGTCTTATGGTAAGCCCAAAGACCCCTGATGTGGGTTCTATTCCCATCCTTGATTAGAGAGTAGGAATGGTAGTGTATGTGAATTCCATATTCCTGAGACCGGCTTGGCCCAGCTTTCAAGCGGCCATCAACTTCAGTGAACTGCTTACTGCCGATGAGGTGTGGGGTGTCATCGCCGATACGATGGTTTCATTTGATAGCTTGGTTCACTGCCGGCACTTGTAACGTGAGGGAAATCTGGCCCCTTCCGGGTTTTCTGCCTCTTCCCTTGCGAGTATATCCTCGCACTCCCCTCCATTGTAGAGAGCCCTGAGACAGGTGCTGCCGCAGGCTCCTGAGGATACCTGTGTTGACATGGCCCCTCGGACCTATATCAGAATATGACTCTGGGCCAGAGCGAAAACTGACCCCTGATGCTCCCCTCCTCAGAGACGGAGACATTGTGCAGTCCTGACACAGGTGCCGCTGCCAGCGGGTTTTTCATAATAGCTTCATAATATTTCAGATAGCTCTCTTCTGGAACATATCTCTCTGGAGCAACCTCCCCATCAGGTGCTCTAGGTGGGTTTTAGGCGTTCACAGACGCTACCCATAGAAGGAGGGGGGGAACCCCCGGCCCGACTCGACCGAGTCCCAAGGCCTGACTGGTTTCCTCGTGGTTTAACCCCTTTCCTGGGGGAATCATAGCAGTCTGTGAGTTGCTGACCCCATAGTTAGTGACTGGGTCTCGAGACCAGCTTACTGCCAGTTTTCCCCTTATTTGGGGAGACCTTAGCGGTCTGGGAGCTGTTGACCCCATTGTCAGCGACTGGGGTAGTGAGACCGGTTTACTGCCAGTCTAACCCCTTTCTAGGAAGCCCTAAGCGATCTGGGAGCTGCTGACCCCATTGACAGAGCCTGGGGTAGCGTGACCGGCTTACTGCCAGTCTAACCGCTTTATCTGGGAAGACCGAAGCGGTCTGGGGGCTGCTGACTGCCAGTCTAACCGCTTTCTCTGGGGGGACCATAGCGGTCTGGGAGCCCATACTGGGAGAAAACCCCCACTCGCACACCCCTCCAGGGTGTCGCTGACCTCCTTCCGCGATCCAGACCGGGATCTCCCCACGGTCCATCCAACTTCGCCCCAAATCCAGCAGGCAAATTCTATCCTGCAAAACAAAAAACATCCCTAGAAATAAGTTTAAACTTACCTTCCAGGGTTAAAACTTACCGCTGGCAGGAGCCACATGCCTGCCAGTCAGTCAGTGCGCAACGTGTCAGACGTGACTCCGAAGTAAAATTGGGAAATTAAAAGGTAAAATATATCGACGGACAGAAAAAATATAGCAGATACACTCAGCACTATTTCACTTTCACTCTGATTCTAAACGTCAACACGACAACTAAATCGTCGACGTATATCTGTGAACTCTCACCGTTAACTGAAGTCTTATCTCCAGGAGGTTACAGTCACGTTTCTGCTGCACAATGTCCTTAACTGTAATAACCCAGGATGAACATTGGCATCGGATTTAATTTCGAAATGCCTTGATGCTAGGATTAGTGCAGCTGCAATCCTTAACGGGTACCGCCGGTATCTGCTGAAAGTAACAGACAGTGTGCGAGAGGAAAGAGTATTTCTAGATATTCAGCATTCATCGGAGAGTGGGCCCGCGGGCACCTCTCCGGCAACCTTGTTCCTGGGAGCCGGTGACATCATAGTGTTCGTCCTATCAGGATGTAGGTACAATGTACTACCAGGCGAAATAAGGATATCACATCTGCCCACAGCTCATGGCATTTCTTGTGAGGCGGAGAGGGAAAGACTGGAGGACAAATAAGCACTGTAACCAGGCAAGTTGAGAAAATGGGCAATTTGTTTCAACAACTGTTTACCATATATATTAATGATTTGGAAAAGGGAATTAGGAGCAACACTACCAAGTTTGCGGATAACACAAAGCTGGGTAGCAGTGTGAACTGTGAAGAGGATGTTAGGAGGTTGCAGGGTGACCTGGACAGGTTGAGTGTGTGGGCAGGTGCGTGGCAGATGCAGTATAATATAGATAAATGTGAGGTTATTCACTTTGGTGGCAAAAACAAGGGGGCAGATTATTATCTCAATGGGGTTAGGTTAGGTAAGGGGGAGGTACAGCGAGAGCTGGGTGTCCTTGTACACCAGTCACTGAAAGTTGGCATGCAGGTACAGCAGGCAGTGATGAAAGCTAATGGAATGTTGACCTTCATAACAAGAGGATTTCAGTATAGGAGTATAGAGGTTCTCCTGCAGTTGTATAGGGCTCTGATAAGACCACATCTGGAGTATTGTGTACAGTTTTGGTCTCCCAATTTGAGGAAGGACATCCTTGTGATTGAGGCAGTGCAGCGTAGGTTCCGAGATTGATCCCTGGGATGGCAGGACTGTCATATGAGGAAAGATTGAAAATACTAGGCTTGTATTCACTGGAGTTTAGAAGGATGAGGGGGGATCTTATAGAAACATATGAAATTATAAAAGGACTGGACAAGCTAGATGCAGGAACAATGTTCCCAATATTGGGTGAGTCCAGAACCAGGGTCTTAGAATAAAGGGGAGGCCATTTAAGACTGAGGTGAGAAAAAACGTTTTCACCCAGAGAGCTGTGAAATTGTGGAATTCCCTGTCACAGAGGGTAGTGGAGGCCATGATCACAATGAGTGGCGGTGCTGGCTCGAAGGGCTGAATAGCTTCCTCCTGAACCTAGTTTCTATGTTTCTATGTAACCTGAACCGCACGGACCACTGCCTGATTCGGAACAATCCCGTGTCTTGGAAACAGGGTGTGGAGGCATAATCTGATAAAACCGTGAACTCAATTAAACATTATCAGACAGAGATGAGCTTTGCCCAGCATTTATTAATTTAGCATCAGAACCCATAAAGCTGAGTGGATGCGATCGGAATCAGGAAACCTTACAAGTTAGGGCAGTAGAATAGTAAGATTAAATGAGAACTTACCAGTTTGAAGTTTGATCTGTATTTTATGAGGAGTTACGATGAGCGATTATGTGAAGAAGCCTGCCAGTCCGCATGGCCGTCAATCTTCAAAGCAGCGGTGTGAAATCACAGATAACAGTAGTTGAAGTGACATAGTAAGATTAGAGAAGACTAGAACTACCAGATGACCTTTATGATACAAGGGTTGGGATCGGAGGGCATGTAATCGCTCATTGTAACTTCTCATGAAATAAAGATCAAACTTCAAACTGGTAAGTTCTCGTTTAATCTTACTATTTTACTTCGGAGTCACGCGAGTGATTCCATGAAGGGTTCGAAGCCCTGTGATTTCATGCCACAGATTCAAATCCCGGCGTCTCACTGCATTGACTGACTCGGGATGAGTGAATAATCAAAAATGCATTAACGTATGATGCTGATTCAAATGTATTAATGGTTTACGTTAATAAATAAATCAATAGCAATCCCTGTATCTCAGGGGAGGCTAAAGTGGACACAAAACAGAATGGGCAAATAGCCCGGGTCAGTAACCGGCCTATGGTAAAAAAAAAAAAATCAATTTAGTTGACCATCCTGCGGTCGCAAGGATATGGTCAATGGGAACGTACATTGCCCTGGCCGCTGATGTTGATGCTGCACTGGTGGAATGAGATGTGCAATCGTCAGTGTTATTACCTGCATGAACTAGAACCTGCTGCAGCCACCTTGAAATAGTCTGAACGGACCTTTCCTTGTGTGGTTGTTTGTCGCTTAATAAACAATGCTGATTCCACACTTCTTAGGGTTCTGGTGGCCTTGATATAATATAGCAAGTCTGCCCTCCCACATAGACGTGAGTCCGTAGGGTATCCAAAATATGATCTTAAATCCCGCCACCCCTGGTCTGTGTTGCTTGTGTAGATCAGAATGCAAAATGTAATGGTACCTGCAGCCAATTCCATCCTATTTAGCCACAGCGTTTGCAATGTTTGCCGTCTTTGTGCTGATACTAGTGTCATGCCTAAGGATGTAGCGGGAACCCCCTGTGAAGTATTGTTAACACATTTTCAATATCCAAACTGCATATACTTGTAGCGGGAGAACTTGTGTCAAGATCTCTTTACAACTTGATATCCAGGGTTGAACCCGACAGAGTAGTTCCCGTTTGCTGCAGCTGTAGTAGCTCTATAACTGAATTATTGTCAAAGACCATTTAAAAATGTACTGGAAGACACCAGTAATCTGTACCGCATTATATGTAACATTACCTTGAACAACTGCTTCCGATCCCCTGAATAGGAATGTACTGCTCTTTTGGTGCTATCCCTGTACTCTGCAGTGAGCACATTCATGGATTGAGGTGACAACCTGAGCCGTAAGCAGTCCATTCTGAATAGGTAAGTCAATAACTGTTTTGTTATGCAGAGGCCGGTTTCCCGAACCATAGTTTGAACCAGCAAAGTTTTCGTTTTTTAGAATAACCGTATATGTTTGTATTATTATGCCTGATGAAAGCAGGCAACATGGCTGCTTAGCCAGTCAGACAGTACGAAACCCTAAAGCAATGTCTTGCTGACTGTTTCAAGACCCGGTTAATGAGGAAAAATGGAGGAAGACTTAAAACTTTCCTCCTTTTTGTAGCGAGAATGTATTCTCCGCACTGCTTTGCCACATAGTTTTGCAAGCAGTGAATAAATATTTGATTTGATTTTTGATTTTATTACTTGTCATTTGAACCTCATAGAGGCTCGAACGAAACTCCATTTCTACAACCCATACAAACAGAACAATTCATAAAAAACACACAAACAATTTCAATTGACACAAACATCCATCACAGTGAATCTCCTCCTCACTGTGATGGAAGGCAAAGTCTTCTCTCTCCCCCGCACCATTTCTCTCCTGAGGTCGAAGCCCCAGGCGGGCGGTGTTAAGTCCCACGGCCGGGTGATGTACGGCCCCGCTCTAGGCCCAACAGTCACAACGTTGGAGCCCCCGGCGGGCGCTGGAATGTTCCGCTGGAATGTCCCGCGGACATTGAAGCCACGCCAGGCGATGTACGGCCCCGCTCCGTGTCGCTCCAACCCCGCGACACGGGCTGGAGAAGCTGTGTTGCGGGAGCTCCGGAGAGCAGTCTCTCACCCGGACCCGCGAGCTCCCGATATCCCGACAATATGAACCCAACAAGTCGATATTCGATGTAGCATTGAACCATACTTTTATGATACTTTGAGATCCAATACCTATTCTGCGTTGTCATCGATCTGAACTTGATGATACACCAGTGGCAGAGGAGATTAGGTAAATTATTACAGGATACCTTTACTTGATTGCCATGTGACTAACATATGCCACCACCGTAGCGTAGTAACTTGCAGTTGAGCATGTATATTCGCTCAATAGCCCTTTACCCATGGGGTGCATCTAGTGTATATATTTAGTTGATACCAACAACTGAAGAATTGGCAACTCATGCAAATCTCCGCTATCTCCAACTAGAGATGGTATTTGGAACTTCTCACCTTAGAGCTCTTGGTAATAATTCAGTTTGTAATAACTGAATTCGACCGACCAAACTACTGCAGCAATGCAGAATACTGTTTTTTCATCATTGTGACTGAGGTAGCTTCAGCTGACAATAGCATAAGGTTGTTAACAATGATCTACTTGTCCTTTGAGAGGTCGCTACTTTGCATGATATCAGTTCCTCGATTTGCACAGCTGAGCCATAGCTACTATATTGCCAATTACTCTTGATGAAATAGAAGTCAGTTTTATAACAGGTTGCTATTAACTCCAATCTCTTGCCACAGGACGGAGTCATAGGCTAATTAATAGATAAAGGTAAATCCCAATGACCAACAAACAGTTTATCCCATTAAGCAATGTTTTACTGTTATTAGTACAGTTATATTGTGTTTGATAACCTCTGTAATGGGAACTGCATAGAATGGATCTTTGATACCCTTATGAATCTGTTGTTCGTCAGGAAAGAAGTTTTTATATTCAGAAAGTTCATCTGCCCGACACTGTCCATCTTTCATAATGAACAGGTCACCCTGCCATTATTCCATAGGTGCTTTGCACGACAACTCTGGCCCGATTTCCGAGCCTATCTTGAAAGACTACCCTGGCCATAATCCCAAAACTTGCTTGGAATGCTAGTACTGTGCCTCTAAGCAGATGTTTTTATCCTTTGTGTGTTGTACAAACAAGTGTAAATATTACAACTTGTGAGTGGTCCACTTACCCATGTTTTGGAAGTGCCAGACCCACCTTGTTGAGTAAGGTTCGTGGAACTTCTGCCCAGCTGTCATGCTGCCCCCAGCACCAGTGAACCGCCTACTGCCGATGAGCGCCTGGGGTGCGTTCTGAAACAATGAACCTTTGCCCGCTGTTGGCCTTAATTGATCCGTCTGCCAGGTTTTTTCCCCTGTTGAATAGGCCTTACCTGAATAACAGATTCGGCAGCAACTTCTCACATCCCCTTGTTGGCGCTGTTCACTGCCGGCACATATGTGCTCCAGTATGTTCCATCGACCTCTTTAGAGCCTGGAGTCAGTTATATCTTGACCTTTCACACTCCCCTCCTCAGAGAGGGTGATTCGTAGGCAGCCCTAAACAGGCGCTTCCGCAGGCCGCAGGATACCTGCACTGATATGACCCCATTGGAACTGTACCAGAATGGAACATTCTGCTGGGATGGCAACTTTGTTGTCAGGAAAGGGTACCTCTGACACGTGCCCTTCATCCCTTGGGGTATGCCCCACGGCCATGCCCTGAGACTCGGCGTCAGCAGGATACTAACCCGTCCTGGTCTCCGCCTCCAAGAGGGAGACCTGAAGCAGCTCTGTCAACTGCTGCTGCCGGTGCAGCCTGCAGAGATGGAACATCTTGCTCAACCTTACCATCAGAGTCGGTGGTGCTGACACGCCTCTTGCTGGAGTGTGCCCTGCTGTAGCACTGTATGCAATAGTTGCTGCATTTGGGATAGTCATTCAAACGCACTATCCAGCCCCAGTGAGGGAATCATCACCCGACTCCGAGGGCCTATTATTTTGCTATCCAGCCCCGGTGGGGAATCTTACCCTGACTCTGTGGGCCAAGCAGACTTATGTCTTACCTTGAGCAACCCTGTCCCAGGCGTTGCCGGTGCCGCCTCTCGTAGAGGCCGGCGCTTTTTAACATGAAGCAGCCCTGTCCCAGCTCTCCTGTTGGCTCTCCTGTTGGCCGTCGCTTTCACACATGAAGCAGCCCTGTCCCAGGCGCTGCTGGTGCAGCCTGTCCCATAGGCCCGCGCTATTACAGTGTAGTCTCATTAATGTAACTTTAAAGTGTAGAGCTTCACCTGTGAAGGGTTAAAAAGCACTATAGCATAGATGCAAACTACCCTTGTCATTAGAGAGAAACCCTTGCAACCCGAGTCTAATAGGGCAGGAAAGGGTACCTCTGACACGTGCCCTTCATCCCTTGGGGTATGCCCCACGGCCATGCCCTGAGACTCGGCATCAGCAGGATACTAACCCGTCCTGGTCTCCGCCTCCAATTGGTCTCTTCCACCAATTTTACTCCCTGCCTGGGGACCAACATGTCTGTGAGCAGCTGACCGTACTGTCAGCGACTCTAGCATTACTCGCTTGCCACTCCACGGCATCCCTGCAGGTTGGAAGCCACTGACTGCCTTGTCAGCGGCTGCTTATCTCAAAACCCGATCTTTTACCGGCTATCCGCTTCCGTGGTCGGACCGGGGTTTCCCCACAGCCCATAGCCAACTCGTCAGGCTCTGCAAAAGTCTGACAGGGAACCTCTGTGAAGAGATGCTCCTGCTTGAACAAAACACACCTGGTAAGTAAAAGAAACTTACCTTCTAGGTTTAACTTACCGCAGGCAGGAGCGCTGCCCTGCCAGTCCAGTGATTGTGCCAATGCGGCTGACGTAACTGACGTGCATGCGAACTGGCGGGGTTCTTCACGGAATCACTAACGTGACTCCGAAGTAAAATGTGAGGTTATCCACTTTGGTGGCAAAAACAAGGGGGAAGATTATTATCTCAATGGGGTTAAGTTAGGTAAGGGGGAGGTACAGCGAGACCTGGGTGTCCTTGTACACCGGTCAAAAGTTGGCTTGCATGTACAGCAGGCAGTGATGAAAGCTAATGGAATATTGACCTTCATAACAAGAGGATTTCAGTATAGGAGCAAAGAGGTTCTCCTGCAGTTGAATAGGGCTCTGGTAAGACCACATCTGGAGTATTGTGTACAGTTTTGGTCTCCTAATTTGAGAAAGGACATCCTTGTGATTGAGGCAGTGCAGCGTAGGTTCACGAGATTGATCCCTGGGATGGCAGGACTGTCATATGAGGAAAGATTGAAAAGACTAGCCTTATATTCACTGGAGTTTAGAAGGATGAGGGGGCATCTTATAGAAACATATCAAATTGTAAAAGGACTGGACAAGCTAGATGCAGGAACAATGTTCCCAATATTGGGCGAGTCCAGAACCAGGGCTTTAGAATAAAGGTGAGGCCATTTAAGACTGAGGTGAGAAAAAACGTTTTCACCCGGAGAGTTCTAAAATTGTGGAATTCCCTGCCACAGAGGATAGTGGAGGCCAAGTCACTAGATGGATTTAAGAGAGAGTTAGATAGACCTCTAGGGGGGTTAGTGGAATTAAGGGATATGGGGAGCAGGCAGGTTCAGGTTATTGATTGAGGACGATGAGCCATGATCACAATGAGTGGCAGTGCTGGCTCGAAGGGCTGAATGGTCTCCTCCTGAACCTAGTTTCTATGTTTCTATGTAACCTGAACCGCACGGACCACTGCGTGATTCCGAACAATCCCATGTCTTGGAAACAGGGTGTAGAGGCATAATCTGATAAAACCGTGAACTCAATTAAACATTATCAGACAGAGATGAGCTTTGCCCAGCGTTTATTAATTTACCATCAGAACCCATAAAGCTGAGTCGCTGCAATCGGAATCAGGAGACCTTACAAGTTAGGGCAGTAGAATAGTAAGATTAAATGAGAACTTACCAGTTTGAAGTTTGATCTTTATTTTATGAGGAGTTACGATGAGCGATTACGTGAAGAAGCCCACCAGTCCGCATGCGCGTCAATCTTCAAAGCAGTGGTGCAAAATCACAGAAATCACAGATAACAGTAGTTGAAGTGACATAGTAAGATTAGAGAAGACTAGAACTACCAGAAGGCCTTTATGATACGAGGGTTGGGAGTGGAGGGCATGTAATCGCTCATCGTAACTCCTCATAAAATAAAGATCAAACTTCAAACTGGTAAGTTCTCGTTTAATCTTACTATTTTACTTCGGAGTCACATGAGTGATTCCGTGAAGATCTCAAAGCTCTGTTATTTGATGCGACACATTGCCTCATTTGACCAAGGAAGGGTAAATAATAAATAATGCATTCAAACAAGACACAGACTTAAACATGTTGATGCTTTAATTAGCAAAAAAGAAAAACAATAGCGACCCCTCTCTCCCAAGGGGGCAGCTATAAAACAGAATCTAAGATGGAGTGGGCAAATACCCCCAGTGTGCCAAGAGGTTTATTATAGAACCTTTGAAATGTCAGTTTATTTGACCATCCTGCGGCTGCGAGGATTTGGTCGAGAGGGACATCCAGTGCCCTCGCTGCTGACGTTGATGCAGCCCTGGTGGATTAAGATTTAAAAATGTCGGTGTCCACTCCCGCACAAGCCAGAACCTGTTTCAGCCACCTTGAAATGATCTGTACTGACACCTTCTTGTGATGCTTTTTGTGTCTGATGAATATGGATGCATGGATGAAGTACAAAAGTTGTTCATACCAGTTTGGCAAAAGAATAAATCGGGGAAGGTGGTGCATCCATGGATAACAAGGGAAATCAGGGATAGTATAAAAACAAAAGATGAGGCATACAAATTTGCCAGAAAAAGCAGCCTACCGGAGGACTGGGAGAAATTCAGAATCCAGCAGAGGAGGACAAAGGGCTTAATTAGGAAAGGGAAAATAGATTATGAAAGGAAACTGGCAGGGAACATAAAAACTGACTGCAAAAGTTTTTATAGATATGTAAAGAGAAAGAGACTAGTTAAAACAAATGTTGGTCCCTTGCAGTCAGAAACAGGTGAATTGATCATGGGGAACAAGGACATGGCAGACCAATTGAATAACTACTTTGGTTCTGTCTTCACTAAGGAAGACATAAATAATCTGCCGGAAATAGCAGTGGAACGGGGGTCAAATAAGATGGAGGAACTGAGTGAAATCCAGGTTAGCCGGGAAGTGGTGTTGGGTAAATTGAACGGATTGAAGGCCGATAAATCCCCAGGGCCAGATAGTCTGCATCCCAGAGTACTCAAGGAGGTAGCCACAGAAATAGTGGATGCATTAGTGATAATTTTTCAAAATTCCTTAGATTCTGGAGTAGTTCCTGAGGATTGGAGGGTAGCTAATGTAACCCCACTTTTTAAAAAAGGAGGGAGAGAGAAAGCGGGGAATTACAGACCAGTTAGTCTAACATCGGTAGTGGGGAAACTGCTAGAGTCAGTTATTAAAGATGGGATAGCAGCGCATTTGGAAAGTGGTGAAATCATTGGACAAAGTCAGCATGGATTTACGAAAGGTAAATCATGTCTGACAAATCTGATAGAATTTTTCGAGGATGTAACTAGTAGAGTGGATAAGGGAGAACCAGTGGATGTGTTATATCTAGACTTTCAGAAGGCTTTCGACAAGGTCCCGCATAAGAGATTAGCATACAAACTTAAAGCACACGGTATTGGGGGTTCAGTATTGATGTGGATAGAGAACTGGCTAGCAGACAGGAGGCAAAGGGTAGGAGTAAACGGGTCCTTTTCAGAATGGCAGGCAGTGACTAGTGGGGTGCCGCAAGGCTCAGTGCTGGGACCCCAGCTATTTACAATATATATTAATGATTTGGACGAGGGAATTCAATGCAACATCTCCAAATTTGCAGATGATACCAAGCTGGGGGGTATAGTTAGGTGTGAGGAGGATGCTTGGAGGCTGCAGGGTGATTTGGATAGGCTGAGTGAATGGGCAGATGCATGGCAGATGCAGTACAATGTGGATAAATGTGAGGTTATCCACTTTGGTGGCAAAAACATGAGGGTAGACTATTATCTGAATGGTGGCAGATTAGGTAAGGGGGAGATGCAACGAGACCTGGGTGTCATGGTACACCAGTCATTGAAAGTAGGCATGCAGGTGCAGCAGGCAGTGAAGAAAGCAAATGGTATGTTAGCATTCATAGCGAAAGGATTTGAGTATAGGAGCAGGGAGGTTCTACTGCAGTTGTACAGGGTTTTGGTGAGGCCACACCTGGAGTACTGCGTACAGTTTTGGTCTCCAAATCTGAGGAAAGACATCCTTGCCATAGAGGGGGTACAGAGAAGATTCACCAGACTGATTCCTGGGATGTCAGGACTTTCATATGAGGAAAGATTGGATAGACTCGGTTTGTACTCGATGGAATTTAGAAGATTGAGGGGGGATCTTATAGAAACCTACAAAATTCTTAAGGGGTTGGACAAGCTAGATGCTGGAAGATTGTTCCCGATGTTGGGGGAGTCCAGAACAAGGGGTCACAGTCTAAGGATAAGGGGGAATTCCTTTAGGACCGAAATGAGGAAAACATTCTTTACACAGAGAGTGGTGAGTCTCTGGAATTCTCTGCCACAGAAGGTAGTTGAGGCCAGTTCATTGGCTATATTTAAGAGGGCGTTAGATGTGGCACTTGTGGCTAAAGGGATCAGGGGGTATGGAGAGAAGGCAGGTACGGGATACTGAGTTGGATGATCAGCCATGATCACATTGAATGGCGGTGCAGGCTCGAAGGGCCGAATGGCCTACTCCTGCACCTATTTTCTATGTTTTTCTATGTTTCTATGTTAATTCAGAGTCTCTGAGGCTCTTGGTGACCTTGATATACTGCTGTAAGTGCGTAACTACACATAACCAAAGGTCTATTGGTTATGCCATAAAAATAAGTTTAAGCCCTGACGCCACCTGGCCTGCTCTGCTTAATTAAATCTTAAAAATAAAACGTTATGTTATTTACAGATGAAACCATCCTGTCCAGTCGTAGCTTCTGTAACGCCTGGACGCATTGCGCTGAAAACAATGCCATGAGCATGACCACTTTGAGAGTGAGTCTGGGCAAAGACAGAGATGTAGCTGGAGCCCACTGGAGAAGCAGCGCGAGTACCATGCTCACATCCCAAATCTCCGAGTACCTGGGCCTGGAAGGATTACAGTTTAAAAATACCCTTCATGAACTTGGAAATTAAAGGGTGAGACCCAACAGAGTGTTGTCTCTAAGGCACTCCTGGCACTATTGATGGCACTATAGCTCATCAATATATAGTGTTGAAAGAAATTCCAACACATCCGATATGCTTGCCGTGTGATATGATATGTTCGACTGTAAGCAGAACACCTCCCATTTCTTGAGTCTGAAGAAGGGTCTCGACCCGAAACGTCGCCTATCTCCTTCGCTCCTTAGATGCTGCTGCACCCGCTGAGTTTCTCCAGCTTTTTGTGTAAACCTCCCATTTCTTGATATGAGAGATGTACTGTTTTTTGGTACTATCCCTCCAGGCCGCAGTAATAAAATCCACTGTACGACCTGATAGTCCGAGCCCCAGGAACGGTCTTCTCAGAATCTGCAAACCAATAGATTAATACGGTCATGGATGGTTCTCCCCAGTCACGGGGTGAACCAGCAGGTTACTGCGTTTGGGGACAGCCATAAGAAGCTGTGTTATTATTCTCAGAACGAGTGGGAACCATGGCTGTGTAGGCCAGTCGGGTACTACCAAAATGCCTGAGGCGGAGTCCTGCTTGATCTTGAGCAAGCACCGACTGATGAGGCAAAAATGGGGGCAATGCATATAAAAACATTCCACCCCAGTATAGCGAGAATGTACCTACCGCTACTGTTCCCATGAAAATTTTGTAAGTGGTGATTTAGTCTGGATGCAAACAAATCAATATCTGGTACATCATACCGATGTCATGATTCAACATCCATTCTGTGTTGTCATTTAATTTTCGTGACCTGGTGTCCGCCACCATGTTGAATCTACCTGATAAGTAGATAGCTGAAACCCAGATGTTTCTTGTAATACACCAGTGCCAAATAAGGTTAGCCAATTTATCACAGGATACCGACTTGATTCCACCCATGTGATAACGTATGCTACTGCCGTGGTGTTGTCAATCTGAAGCTGAACATGCAAGTGATGCATACTAGTACAATAAACCTTTAGGCCATAGAGTGCTCCCAACAGCTCTAAATAGTTAATACCATGTGATTGAAGAATTAATGCCTCATGCATATTACAGCTAGAGATGGTATCAGTAGCTCCCCATCCTAGAGCACTAACATCAGTTTGTAAAATAACTAAAGGTTTCTCAATCAGAGTATTACTGGAGCAATGCCAAATATTCGCTATCCACCACTGGTAAGGTAAGACACAATGGCTTCAGCTGGTAACCGCATGGGTCTATTGAAGTGACCTCCATGTATTTTGAGTGCCTGCTCCTTTGCACATTGTAAATTTTGATAATGTAAAGGCCCAAACTGTGCAGCTGGAAAAGCAGCCACTAATTTGCCAATTATACTAGCTACATGTCGAATAGAAGGTTGCTGCTCAACAACATGATCATTGCAGGCTTCTATTAATTCTGATCTCTTGCCCTTAGGCAGAGTCACAGACATGTGAGTTGAGTTAATGGTGAATCCCAAATAATCAATAACTCTAGATGGTATCAATTTGGATTTAACTGGATGGATGAGAAACCCCAATCTCTAAAACATGAGTCTGGTAGCTGAAACAGATGATTCAGCTGATTTCTGAGTTTTTCCTATGATTAGGCCATCATCCAAATAAGCCATTACAATATGATTCTGAGCCCGGAGTAGGCTCAACACCGGTTTCAACAATTTTGTACATAATCTAGGAGCCGAAGTTAACCCATTAGGCAATGTTTTAAACTGCCAAAGTTGCCTCATCCAGCTAAACTTAAAATATCTCCGGTGATCACAATGAATGGGTACTGAATAGTATGCATCTTTAAATTCTATACTTGCCATGTAACATCCTTTGGAAACCAGTAACAAGCAGTAACAAAAGTTTCCATTTTGAAATGTTTATACTGCACAAAGGAGTTAAGTCAAGTTAAATCAAGGATGATTCGACATCCACCAACCTTCTTTTGCCTAGGAAAAATATTAGACACAAATTGGTGAGATTGAAGAAACGACTTCTCAATTACCCCTTTTTTATATAACGTTTCAATCTCAGCTGGTACATCCAAAGATTCTTGTTGTGAAAAAACAATGACCGGCTTGGTGTATGCTGTGCGGGTGGACGCAAATTGAGAAGGAATTCGATTCGGAACCCTTGTATGCTGTGCAGTATAAACAAATCTTATGTTATCCAACACCATTCATTGAAAAACAAGCATTATCTCCCACCAACTTGCAACTGATCCATACATGATATATTCTGAAAAGATTTACCCACCTACCTCCATGGTTGCCGGTGGATATTTCTGCCCTGAGTTTTGGGGGGTAAGACTGTTAGAGTGCGCCAACTGCGCATGTTTGGCAAGGGCCGGCTTGGTCCTTGGCCTGAACCAGTTTCAGCTAACCGTTTGTAGGGGTGCTGCCGCCGAAGTAGAGTTTTGCTAGTCGGCTAGGCTTTTATGAGGCCGACCGTTTTCGCCTCGTCATCCAGCTCCCTGACCCGTTTTGACAGATCTTCACCGAACAAAAGATTTGGTGTTTGCACATTGCTGGATTTGCACAGTGCCGCAAACTTGGGGTTCAGAGTAGGACGGATGGCACTTTTTCTTAGGCAGTTTATTTCAAAATGTGCATTGCACATTAGGTCCAGGGCATCCTGCTGCACCTCAGACAGGGGCCCTCCATCCACCGACCTGGTGAAAGCTGTGTTGCCTGAGGCAAGCAACTTCAGTATCTTCTGGAGCCTCACCTCCTGGGCTCCTGATACCTACACCCATGTGGCCCCAGATGGCATGGTTAACAGTCGGCACTTTGATCAAGGCACAATTAGCGGGTGTTTCATTTTTTTTGGAAGTTTCTTCCATTGTGAGCTCTTGTAGCTGGTGTGAGGCCATGTAATTTATAGTCATGGCCAAGTCTTCATTCAGCGGCTCCCATGTTTGGGTCGGGATTGCAAATTTTGATGCCATAACTGGCACCTCTAGTTCGCAGCCTTGCCTTGAGGTATGCTCCCCAGCTATACCTCCAAATTCGGAGTCAGAACAAAACTGACCCCGAATGCTCTCCTCCTCCGAGAGGGAGACATTATGCAGCCTTGAAACAGGTGCCGCTGCCACGGGCCCCCAAGGAGACCAGCGACTCGGAAGGTGAGATAGACGGCCTCCCGCTACCCACACTCCCGCGGTCTTCCGTAGCTGCACTCCCAGGGGCCCGTAGTCATTTTCTCCATTGGTTTCTACTTGCTCCTGTAACAAGAATTATTGACCCAAGAAAACAACCTCAACTAAGTTTTAAACACTTACCTGAGGGTTTTTAAAACTTACCGCTGGAGGAGCAACACACCTGCCAGCCTGTCATTGCGCCATGCATCGGACATAATGACGCGCATGCGGACTGGCGGGCTTATTCACGGAATGACTCGCGTGACTCTGTAAAATCTGTAGTTTTCGGATAAACCAGCCACTTCACATTTTTACAGAACAGTTCAATGTGGTACATATTTAACAGTTGTTGTCACATTTGCTATGTAGGAATTATTGTGGTCAATTGTGTTTTGCACAAGCAAACCTAACAATCTAGAGTTTTGCAACCAGAGTAAACAAATATAAAACTATGATAGGGATAGTTCGGTTAGACTATGGGGTCATGCTGAGTAGAATTTGGGGGGGGGGGGGTGTAGTGCAAAAGATTATGACGTAGGACTTTTAGGGTAATAGTCTCCGAATATCCTTCCGATATCAGGTGCTTAATAAAATAAGACTGGTGAGGAATTGGGTTGCAGGGTGAAGACCTGAATCAGTTACAATTACACCCACTCTGAAGCTTTTGTAATAAATTAAACGACTACGCGAACTGAGCCGAAGCAACGGGTATGACGTGACTCCTCTCTGAAGCAGTTCCAATTGCTGTGGAGACATGGTTCGTGCCACCATGGGCTGATAACCATATAACCATATAACAATTACAGCATGGAAACAGGCCTTCTCGGCCCTTCCAGTCCGTGCCGACCATTTATTTTCCCCTAGTCCCATCTACCTGCACTCAGACCATACCCCCTCCATTCCCTTCCCGTCCATATACCTATCCACTTTACTTTTAAATGTTAAAATCGATCCTGCCTCCACCACTTCTGCTGGAAGATCATTCCACACAGCCACCACTCTCTGAGTAAAGAAGTTCCCCCTCATGTTACCCCTAAACCTCTGTCCCTTAATTCTCATGTCATGCCCTCTTGTTTGAATCTCCCCTACCCTCAATGGGAAAAGCTTATCCACGTCAACTCTGTCTATCCCTTTCATCATTTTAAATACCTCAATCAAGTCCCCCCTTAACCTTCTGCGCTCCAAAGAATAAAGACCTAACTTGTTCAACCTTTCTCTGTAACTTAGTTGCTGGAACCCAGGCAACATTCTAGTAAATCTCCTGTGTACTCTCTCTATTTTGTTGACATCCTTCCTATAATTAGGTGACCAAAATTGTACACCATACTCCAGAATTGGTCTCACCAATGCCTTGTACAATTTTAACATTACTTCCCTCCTCCTATATTCAATGCTCTGATTTATAAAGGCCAGCACACCAAAAGCTTTCTTTATCATCCTATCTACATGCGATTCCACCTTCAGGGAACTATGCACAGTTATTCTTAGATCCCTCTGTTCCACAGCATTCCTCAATTCCCTACCATTTACCATGTACGTCCTATTTTGATTTGTCCTGCCAAGATGTAGCACCTCACACTTATCAGCATTAAACTCCATCTGCCATCTTTCAGCCCACTCTTCCAAATGGCCCAAATTTCTCCGTAGACTTTGAAAATCTATTTCATTATCCACAGCACCACCTATCTTAGTATCATCTGCATACTTACTTATCCAATTTTCCACCCATCATCTAGATCATTGATGTACATGACAAATAACAGTGGACCCAAGACAGATCCCTGAGGCACCCCACTGGTCACCGGCTTCCAACCTGACAAACAGCCATCCACCATTACTCTCTGGCATCTCCCATTCAGCCACTGTTGAATCCATCTTGCTACTCCGCCATTAACACCCAAAGATTGAACCTTCTCAACCAACCTTCCATGGGGAACCTTGTCAAAGGCCTTACTGAAATCCATATAGACAACATCCACTGCTTTACCCTCATCAATTTCCCTAGTAACCTCTTCAAAGAAATTCACAAAGTTTTGTCAAACATGACCTTCCAGGCACAAATCCATGTTGACTTTTCTTGATCAGACCCTGTTTATCCAGATGCTTATATATATTTACTCTAAGTATCCTTTCCATTAATTTGCCCACCACTGATGTCAAACTAACAGGTCTATAATTGCTAGGTTTATTCTTTGAACCCTTTTTAAACAATGGAACAACATGCGCAGTATGCCAATCCTCTGGTACTATTCCCGTTTCTAATGACATTTGAAATATTTCTGTCATAGCCCCTGCTATTTCTACACTAACTTCCCTCAATGTCCTAGGGAATATCCTGTCAGGACCTGGAGACTTATCCACTTTTATATTTTTCAAAAGTGTCAGTACTTCCTCCTCTTTGAA
This sequence comes from Raja brachyura, assembly GCA_963514005.1. The sequence continues at coordinate 82,718,366 of OY740789.1, read as the reverse complement.
TCTCATAGTTTCCATTAGCTACTCTACTATTTTCCCTTACCTCACAGAGTTCAATATCCTTCTTCTTGGTGAATACCGAAGAAAAGAAATTGTTCAATATCGCCCCCATCTCTTTTGGCTCTGCAGATAGCTGTCCATTCTGGCTCTCTAATTGTCCAATTTTATCCCTCGTTATCCTTTTGCTATTAATATAGCTGTAGAAACCCTTTGGATTTACTTTCACCTTTCTGGCCAAAGCAACCTCATGTCTTCTTTTAGCTTTTCCTATTTCTTTCTTAAGATTCTTTTTACATTCTTTATACTCATCTAACACCTCATTTACTCCATGCCTCCTATAAATATTGTAGATAATATTCCGGAAGTGGCGGCGCTGCTTGGCAGCTCCGGCTCACCTGCAGTCCGTCTGTCTATTATTTTATTTTTGTCTTCGTCCCTGTTTTTGGCGTTTATTTTTGGTTTGTTGGGTTGTGTGTGTGTGGGGGGGGGGGGGGGAGGGGGGGAGAAACGGGGTTTTAGTCTCTCCCTTCGGGGGGATGCGACTTTTCCTGTCGTGTCCCCCGACACCGTCTCCGTCTGTGCTGAGGCCCTGGTGACGGCCTTCCAGCTTCCAGTGGCGGCGGCACGGCCTTCAGAGCTTCAGCGGCGACCTGGCTTCCGGCGGCGACCTGGTTTTCGGGAGCTGTGGTGCTCCAGCGGCGGCCTGGCTCCCTCCGAGCTGTGGTGCTCCAGCGGCGGCCTGGGTTTTGGGAGCCGCGGTGCTCCAGCGGCGGCCTGGTTTTCGGGAGCTGCGGTGCTCCAGCGGCGTCCTGGCTCCCTCTGAGCTGCGGTGCTCCAGCGGCGGCCTGGCTTTCGGGAGCTGCGGTGCTCTAGCGGCGGCCTGGCTCCCTCCGAGCTGCGGTGCTCCAGCGGCGGCCTGGCTTTCGGGAGCTGCGGTGCTCCAGCGACTTTCCGGCGGCGGGCCCTGTGGCGGTGTTCCGGCGTTCCGGCGTCAGCGGTGGCGGCGGCCTGGATCTCCTCAGCGCAGAGGGAGAATAAGGAGGGAGGAAAGACAGAGACTCCAAGACTTTTGCCTTCCACCACAGTGAGGAGGTGTTTGGTGAACTCACTGTGGTGGATGTTAATTTTGTGTTTATTGTATGGTATTGTTATTTTTATATATGTATGACTGCTGGCACGAAATTTCGTTCAGACCGAAAGGTCTGAATGACAATAAAGGCATTCAATTCAATTCAATTCAATATCTCTCTTTTTTTCGACCCGGTCCAATTTCCCTTGAAAACCATGGCTCTTTCCGATTTTTACTATTTCCTTTCAACCGAACACGGACATGAAGATTCTGTACTCTTACAATTTCCCCTTTAAATGTCCTCCATTTCTCTTCTACATCCTTCCCATTAAACAAAATGTCCCAATTCACTGCTTTTAAATCATTACGCATTCCCTCAAAGTTAGCCTTTCTCCAATCAAAAATCTCAACCCTAGGTCCAGTTCTGACTCTCTCCATAATTATATTATAACTAATGGTATTGTGATCACTGGTCCCAAAGTGCTCACCAATGCATACCTCCGTCACCTGACCTGCCTCATTTCCTAACAGGAGGTCCAGCACTGCCCCTTCTCTGGTTGATACCTGTATGTATTGCTGCAAAAAACTATCCTGCACACATTTAACAAACTCCAAACCATCCAGCCCATTTACAGAATGTGTATCCCAGTCTATTTTTGGAAAATTGAAATCTCCCACAATCACGACCTTGTGCTTACAACTAATATCTGCTATCTCCTTACAAATTAGTTCTTCCAATTCTCGCTCCCCATTTGGCGGTCTATAATACACCCCTAAAGGTGTTGCTACACCGTTCCCACTTCTCAGTTCCACCCAAATAACCTCCCTAGACGAGCCCTCTAATCTATCCTGCCAAAGCACTGCTGTAATATCTTCTCTGACAAGCAATGCAACCCCTCCACCTCTGGTCCCTCCAATTCTATCACACCTGAAGCAACAAAATCCTGGAATATTTAGTTTCCAATCACAACCCTCCCGCAACCATGTTTCACTGATTGCCACAACATCATATTTCCAAGTGTCAATCCAGGCTCTACGTTCATCCACCTTTCTTACAATGCTCATAGCATTAAAATATACACATTTTAGAAACCCACCATCCCTTATTCCCTGTTTATGATCATTTTCCTCTTTCTCGCCTACATTTTGGGTCCGAGTGCTTATCTTTTCTGCCTCTTGGCCCTCACCCTGTCCCCTAGCCCCCACTACCCGAGTCCCTCCCCCCAGCCTTTCTAGTTTAAAGTCTCCTTTGCAAATCTCCCCACCAGGATATTGGTTCCCCTCGGGTTGAAGTGCAACTCGTCCTTTTTATACAGATCATGCCTTCCCCAAAAGAGGTCCCAGTGATCAAGAAACCTGAATCCCTGCCCACTGCACCAGTCCCTCAGCCACGCATTTATCCTCCACCTCATTCCATTTCTACTCTCACTGTCACGTAATCCTGAAATTGTTACTCATTTGGTCCTTCTCCTTAACTTTCCCCCCAACTCGCTAAATTCTCCTTTCAGGACCTCTTCTCTTTTTCTGCCTATGTCATTGGTACCAATGTGTACCACAACATCAGGCTCCTCTCCCTCCCTTTTTAGAATCTTTTCGACACGTTCCGACACATCCGAGACCCTGGCACCAGGGAAGCAAACTACCATCCGGGTCTCCCGACTGCGTCCACAGAATTGCCAATCTGACCCCCTAACTATGGAGCCCCTATTACAATTGCCCCCCTCTTTTTTCTACCCTTCTGAGCATCAGGGCCGTTCTCTGTGCCGGAGGTCCGGCTGCTGTTGCTGCCCCCAGGTAGGCTGTCCGCTCCAATCGTACTCAAACACGAGTACCTATTTTCCAGGTGTACAGCCACCGGGGTACTCCCTAGTCCCTGCCTCTGCCTCTTGCCCTTCCTAACAGTGACCCACTTGTCTGCCTCCCGTGGTCCGGGAGTGACCACCTCCCTGTAACTCCTGTCTATGACCTCCTCATTCTCCCTGACCAGACGGAGGTCCTCGATCTGTTGCTCCAGGTTCCTAACACAGTCTTTTAGGAGCCCCATCTCGACACACCTGCCGCAGATGTGGACGTCTGGAGGGCTATCAGCTTCCCTGACCTCCCACATCTGACATCCACAACAGTACACTGCCCTGGCCTTCATACTCCCCCCTTACACAGGATACAAATCAACAGAATACAAAAGTACACTACAAACTGCTGGAATCTGACTGCCAATCAGCTGCTTACCCTAGTCCACTTCCCACCAATCAGCGGTTTCCTAAAAAAAAACCACCTCTCCGACTGGAATGTTGTGGATTTTGTGTGGATGTTGTATGGATGTTGTAAGTTTTGATCAAACAATGTGTTGGAACTCTTTGCTTGAATGGGTCTTTGTGTAATTCTGTACCAGCACCAGGGATCAAGGTGTGGACGTGTTTCCTGATGAGGCTGAAGTTCAGCTTTATCACAGTATTTTGAACTGAACTTTAGTTGGGGTGTGTTCACTCATTGTTAGGATCTAGAAAACTCAATCACTCGGTTTCGCTTGAAGCAGAATCGGAAGGACAGCGTCAGGTAGGAACGAAAACTATATGGGTCAACACCATTGTGAGTTCATCGGAAAACCTTCCATGGTAGTATTTTCCGCAGGTGCTCAGTCATGTCTCTAGATTAATGTTTCAATGATGGATCTGCAAGGAAATAGATCTTTGTTTAAGAATGCGCATTCCTCAAAATTCAAAACCAAACTTCCTCGCGTAATCTCAGTATCTGCTGATAATAATGTTCAATCCCTTGGTCTCAGTTATGAGCATGTTTTAAATCTTGAGACCTTTCCTGCTGACTTGCAAGACCTGACTGTGGCAACGGGTGGTCATCGACAATGCCGGTGAACAATAACTGTCACTGTGAGGGTGGTGGGTTAATGTGGACAGAGTCCCTGAATGATAACAACAGCTATAACCAAATAGTGTTAGAATCCATTCAATTATTCCGTATAATCCCAGTTGATCTGACATTTTTCACAACTGTTAGTGATGGACAAATTGGTCAAAAATCTAAGCGTTAACCGGAGTCTTTTCTCCAGGAGGTTAGAGTCACGGTCCTGCTGCACAATGTCCATAACTGTAAAAACTCAGGCCGGTGACCTCATAGACATCTGAGAGTCTCTCTGGAGGTTATTATCATGTGAATAATGGATTATTTGGTGAAGAATGTATCACCAGGCTGAGGCAGGATATCACATCTGGCGTACACAAAAGGCTGGAGAAATTCAGCGGGTGCAGCAGCATCTAAGGAGCGAAGGAGATAGGCGACGTTTCGGGTCGAGACCTTTCTTCAGATCACATCTGGCCACAGCTCATGGCATTTCTTGTGAGGCGGAGAGGGAAAGACTGAATGATAAATAAGGTATGCAGGTATAAGGTGAGGAAACGGGGTAATCTGTTCCAACAATCCGAATCGCCGCAGCATTACGTGATGCGGGACAAGCCTTGGACTTGGAACCAGGCCCTGGATACATCAAATGATGAAGTGGGGAACAAAGTTAATCATTCTCAGACTGAGATGAACTTTGACCAGGGTGCGATCATTTACCATTAGAGCCCAAAATGCTGACTCGCTGGGATCAGATTTGGGAGGCTGCTTCCGTGCTAGGGCAGTGGAAAACTTTAATTTATGGCTTTCGTATTAATCAGCAACTTCACACCTTTATGGAACTGACCAATCGGGTTCATATTTAAACAATTGATATCACACTTCCTGGATAGGAATTACAGCCGCCAATTGTGTTTCGCACTGGCAAACGTAGCAATGTAGAATTTTGCAAAAATAGTAGAAATATGTGAAATGATGAGGGGCACAGTCAGGACATAAATATGTACATGCGCATTGGATACAGAATGATTAAAGACATATGGCTAGGTGGGGGGGGAGGGGGGATTGGGGAACATTAATTGAGGGAAACATAATTGCATTCGACCGATATGAAATTACAGGCGCATGAGACTCTTTACAATGGGTCAATTGCCTCAATGGTTGTGTGACAGGTCCCCAAATAGGCAAAGGGAGTTCGAGGAACAATTGCGGGGGTGTTGTAAGAATAATAGTGTTGTCATGGGAGGGGGAGGGGACGCAGGGGGGGGGGGAGGGAGGGGGGGTTGGTTAACTTTCCTATTAAATTTCTATTAAATTCTTACCCCCCACCCTAAACCTATGTACTCTGGATCTTGATTTCAAAATCTGTGTATTTACCCTATCTATTCACCTCATGATGTTATACACCTCTATCAGATCATCCTTCAGCGCTCCAAGGAATAAAGTCCTAGCCTGCTCAACCTGTTGCTATATAGCTCAGCCACCCAGACCTGGCAACATCCTTATAAATCCTCTCCGCCCCTTTTCCAGCCGAACATCTTACCAATAAAAGGGTGACCAAAACTGAACACAATACTTAAAATATGACCTTACCAAAGTCTTAGGGTCAAGGAAAGAGCGGTCACGTCGTGGCCCTGTTTTCACCAATCTTTCCACCACCACGCACAAGAATCACAAGAAACGCAAGACAGACACCATTGTATGCAGATGCCAAGAAATGTGTTCAGCTTTGGCTGAACAACATCTAATCTTGTGTGTGGACTTGATAAGAAGTAGACCAAAGTGTTACTGTAACATGAACTCCCACCTTTAAATCTCAATACACTGATTGATGAAAGTCTTCTTAACCACTCTATTTACCTGTGATGCCACTTTCAAGAAATGATTTATCTGTACGCATAAGTCTCTTTGCCCTGCAGCACTACCAGATCCATCCATTCTCTGTGTCAGTCATGCCCTGCTTTGACTTCCTCAAATGCAATACCTCACACTTTTCTGTGCAAAATTCCCTAAACCAGCCCACCTATCCAACCAATCAAGATCTTGCTGCGACATTCGGCACCAATCTACAACATCAGCAATTGGAGTATAATCTGCAAACTTGCTAATCATGCCTTATACATTCCCATCCAAATTGTTGATCTAAATTGTTGATCAGCATCGAATCCGTACATAACACAACACCCGGTGAGATCATTGTGGAAAGAAACAGTCCACTGTCTATATACAATAGTCGCCTGGCTTTGGTACCATTCAAAGTCGGTTGCTCCCATTGCTTCAATGGCTTTCTTCGAGCTCGGCCGTTGTCAACCGTCATGGCCTCTTACCCAGGGGGAGCGCCTCTCGCAGCCGACCTTGAAGACGCGGAAGTTAAGGCCGCCCCCCGGTTCTTCATACAATCCCTGCCCAGCGTTTGTCGCCGCTGCCGACTCTCCCCACATCCTCTCCGCTCCCCAGTCTTTTTGTACATATGCATTGTGTACATAGCTGAATATAGAAAGCAGTACAACCGAGTTGGAACTGTCGGCTATCTGAGTAAAAGTATCGCATTTGTACAAATCCATTGACCACTGTAGGATGATACGTGAATAAGGCAAACATTTGTTATTGTTTTGGACATAAAAATGTGTTCAATCTAGCTGCTGGAAGTTGTTTGAAGATAGAGAGATAACCAGTCCAAAGTTAGGTCAGTTCAGGACTAGAAGTAGTGCCGTTTCAGCCAAATTATATCTCCAACTATGGTAATAGAGAATGTCTGCAAAAGATCAAATACATTTCTGAATGAGATACAGAAATCATCGTTCAACACCTGGGTTTGTTATGGGGGGGATATGCCTCTGTTCAACAGGGGATTCGATTTTTCTTGGTGAAATCGGAGAACTTCCACACAATAATAAATGACGATTGCCCGCAAAGATTTAACTCAGATAAATTAATAAATGAATAACTTTAACTACTGGAACACGGTCATTGCTTCTCCCAAAGTCGGTTGTGGTTGAATCGGAGGGACAGCTGATTGAATAGAGGAATTAAAGGTTTTGAGGGAGAGTTTGCGGAACAGGGTGAGGTCGGATGGGAGAGTAAGGGACAGTGGGGAAGGAATGAGGGAGTATTGGGGGGAAGGTTGAGGGAGATTGGGGTGTAGGAGGAGAAGGAAAGATTGGATGGGGGAGGTGAGGGACAGGTTGCAGGTGAGATATACACAAGAATTAATGAACGTCTGGAGATAGGTTGGTAAGATGGAGGTGGGGGGGATTTTTGGGGTGGAGAGATTTTGTAGTGGAGGGGTCAGAGAGTTTGGGGGAAATGCAAGAGAGAAAGGTTGGAGGGGAGGGGTGAGGTGAGGGAAAGCTTTTGGGGGATGAGGCAGAGATTGGAAAAGGGGTGAAGGAGAGGGTTGCGGGAATGTGTGAGAGAGATTGGAGGGGAAATATGAGGAAGAATGTAGGGAAGACGTGGTGAAGGATAGGTTGGTACTACGGGGTGGAGGCAACAAGTGTCATTGCAGTGGAGGGGGTTGAGGAAAAGCTTGGGGGAAGAGGAAATGGTTGAAGGGTGGTAGTGATGAGGAGCATTGGGGGAAGGAAGGCTTTAGTGGAATGAGTGAGGGGGTATTAGAGGAAGGGGTGAAGAGGATTGTGGGGCAGGATAACAAGGACAATTTGGTGAGGAGAAGGTGAGGGAGGCTGCAGGTGAGATATGAACAAAAATTAAGTGGCAATGAGAGAGCTTGGTCCGTAAGGTGTCGAGATGGAGGAGTAATGTTGGGGTGGAGAGGGGGGGCGAGGGACCTTTTAAACTGTATGTGGTTTGTGGGGGAGTTTGGGGAATGTGTAAGGGAGAGATTGGAGGTGAGGTGAGCGGAATAGCTTTGGGGAGGGAGGGGGTGAGGGGGTTAGGGGGCAGGGGAGTATTAGAGTCATAGAGTCATATAATGATACAGCATTGAAACAGGCCCTTCGGCCCAATTTGCCCACTGCAACCCAATTTGCCTACTGCGACCAAAATGTCCCAGCTACCTTAGTTGCATCCCTATGGACCTGTCCTATCCATGTACCTGTTCCTGAACGTTGGGATAGGCCCATTCCTTCTCCCCAGAGATGCTGTTTGTCCCGCTGAGTTACTCCAGGATGTTGGATATCCCTGCCGCAACTACCTCTTCTGGCAACTTATTCCATGCACCCACCCAGGGCCGGCCTTAGGAGGTGCGGGGCCCAATTGGGAATGATTTTCATAGAAATATAAATGTATAATTATGAATAAGTCATATTCAGGCACGTGTCATGAGTAATAAGACAGTCAGTCGTCTTTTTAAAAATCTTAAACCGCGCATGCACAGATTGTTCTCGCCGTAAAAATTAAAAATAAATAAAGTAACAATTCAATTTGCCCACGGCTTCCAAATCTCCTTCTTTCTGAATTACTGAATGGGTGGAGGGTGACGCAGGTGGAAAGATGGTGGGGAAAACGGGAGCTCACCGGGACAAGTTGAATCAGTTGTCACCTTATTGATTGACTATAATAGTTCAAGGGACCAATTGGGGGAAGAGTTCCTTTCATAGCATGTGGGGAGTCCAGCCAGGGGTAAAATTGTGGGGAGGGCAGGAGCGTTGAGAAGGAGGGGTTCATGCCAGTAACCCACTCACTGCTGCCGCGGCGCTCTGGGGCCAGGGAGGGAAGCTGCTCGCATGGCTACGAGTGGCTGCCATCACCGGACAGCGGAACCGACTGCCATCTCAGCACCTTCTGCCGGCCCACTCACCTCTGGCAGTGGTCCCCGTCTGAACAGTGAGGGGACCAGCTCAAGAGCAAAGATCATAGAGCGGATTGGGTCAGCGGGTGATGGATAACATCACAGCGGGCGGTGAAGCTTACTCCTGTGCCAGCGCGAACTAGGGTCAATTAAGGTTACTCGCTGTGACATGGAGGAAGCTCCACCGCCCGCTGTCCTGTTATCCATCACCCGCTAACCCGCTCTTGAGCTGGATGCTGGCATGATCCCCGACCAACTCCTTCTCAACGCTCCTGCCCTCCCCACGACTTTAACCCTGGCCAAACTACCCACACGCTGTGAAAGGAACTCTCCCCCCTCCCCCCCCCCCCCCCCCCCCAGCAGCGCTGTCCTTTTACAGCCGCTTCCCACTTTACAGCCCCTTCCCATCAGCTACTAGCAATGAGAGATAGACTTGGCTGCCCCTCAGTACAGCAACATTGTTCTTGATGTTGCTGTACTCTGGGATAACAAAGTCCATCTTTCTTGGCTAACAACCTAACCTTCGGCCTCCAAGATGCAAGTACATTTTCTTGTTACAAAATGTTACAACATTTTGAGATTTTAGAAATCAAGTCTGCAATTTATTCTGTTGCTTTTCCATTGACTTCACACACAAGCTGTGATCGAGGACAGTCAAAAGCCCATCTTAAAAATTAAGAGACTGAATGAAATTTTCAGTTATTATTCTGAAACAAATATAAAACATCTTACTTGGATGACCTGAAATTAAAGCATATAATTAGTCAATTACCTAATTGTAGCTAATTACAAAATTGACTGTTGTGACGGATATAGTAATAAACACCCAGACTGCCTTGAAAATTCAAAAATGTGATATTCTCAACATCAAAACTTTAATATTAATATTTTATATGCTGTAAGTCCATAACAGATAGGTAAATAAATTACAATTTCTAGCAAAAGACCAGGTCTTTATGGAGAAGATCAGTTGCTAGCTGCTACATTGGCATATCATAATCAGTAGCATCATCAGACTCCTCAGATTGTAACCAATAAGCAACTCTGTACACCTTGTTTTTCCTCAACTTTTCAATGTTGGCATAGTAAACTACAAGTTTTTGCTCTTCAAACCACACATGACATGCCTTTTGGACCACTACTTTCCCATTAAGAATGTCCTGCAGATTCCATTTCTTAAGAAAAGGATAATTTTTAAAAATAGCCTAAGTATCCAAATGTCAAACTAATCCCATTCACACAAGAATATAACATGATTTTTAAGTCTCACTGTCATGAATTTATATGCCAGATCAATGATGAAAATGGGTTTTAGGAACTAGGGGTACACTAAGGTCCGTGAGGCTGAGGTTGGGAAGAAAGGGGGGGTTGGGGTAGACGCTATAAGCTCCCCATGAGAAATGTTCTCTAACTCTGAAATTAAAGACAGACAAAAGCTGTAGTAGCTCAGCAGGACAGGCAGCTCAGCGACTCTGGAGAGAAGACCCTTCTTCAGACTGAACTGAACTCTCGTTGGTGAGAGTACTTGCGATTGTCTGAAGAAGGGTCTCGACCAGAAACGCAACCATCTCCCCAGAGCCCCTGCCAGTTCCGCTGAGCCACCACAGACAGGGAGTTGAAGGTAGATACAGGGGGGTCCATTATCAACTTCAGAGCCAAACAAAAAACACATAGTACTGGAGGAACTCAGCGGGCAAGGCAGCACCCATGGAGGGAACATATCACCTGTTTTCACGAGCATTTCTAAACGTAGTTTTGAGTGACCGTTTGACAAAGTAACTAGCAGTGCCAGTAATACACAACGCACCACGTCTGAGGCAGGATGTCCAACAGCGGAGGTAATGTTCACCGAAAACATTTAGTATATACGTGGAAACAACATACAAGGAAGGGTCCAAGGGTCACTCGGCCGAATAACACAAGGCTACCCCGGAGAGAAGGAATGGACAACGCTTGGCTATGGCAGCTTTCAGCCTTGTGAGTGTTATTAATAATGACCTTGGTCAAAAAAGCTGAAACAGGGCAGGTGTCATATCGTAACTAACTTTAAAATCTCCAGTATTGCACTGCACCACATACGGACATGGTTCCATGTATCACAGAGAGACAAGACCACTGGAGATTTGTATTTATTTATTATTGGGTCTTGTGCTAATATTTCTAATAACATAACAAGTAAAAGAAATGTATGGCAAGGCAAGCCCATTATGGCAGCCCATTGTTCGAACCCGTACGACAGCTGTCAAATGCACCACGCTCCTTCCACCAGCACCCTGCCTCCACAGTCTGCCTTCGATTTTCCAGCATCTGCAGTTCCTTCTTAAACACTATATCTAGCAATGTTACAAAATTTTGAGATTTAAAAAATCGTCTGCAATTTATCCCATCAGATAAAGCATAAAAAGAAGTTTAATTTGACACCTAATTCACTTTCATATCTTCAGTATTAAAAACGTTATGGTCATTTTCATACTCAGAAATTATCATCTTGTTCCCTATTGCTTTTCCATTGACAACACAAAAGCTGTGATCTCGGACAGTTAAAAGCCCATAACTTTCTTAAAAATTAAGAGAACTGAATGAAATTTTCAGTTATTATAGTTTGAAGCATTCTGAAACAAATATGAAACAATCTTACTTGGATGACCTGAAATTAAAGCATATCATTAGTTAGTTACCCAATTGTAGCTAATTACAAAATTCAATTTGATCTAAACATCTATCCATTTCTTAAGAAAAGGTTAACATTTTTTAAAAGCCTAAGTGTCCAAATAACATTCACACAAGAATTCACAATATAACATGATTTTTAAATCTAATTGTCATGAATTTATAGGCCAAATTGAAGGAATTTACTGTTTAATTCTCGTAAATTAATGGCCATTTAAATCATCTTGCCAGTGGGTTTTTGTAGAATGCGATCGTTTGGAACGTTGCGGTTTGCAGTGAATTTAACCCCCAGTCGGCAGCAAAAATACTGCTGGATCTTATATTTTTTAAGTCACCTTTTCGCAACATGAAATTTTGATTAAAGGCTTCCTAAGAAGCACGTTTTATGTAAAACTAAACGGTGTACCTTGTTTTGTCCCGTACGTGAGATCCATCCCGTTGTCGGCGTTCACGGCTTTAGAAGATGATTTTTAAATTACTCGTGCTAATAAATTATCCAGCGTAGTTTAAAAATAACTCCATAAAACAAATGTCGGAGCGATTTCTCTTCAGCAATTAAACCCCCTGAGATTAATCAATTTGAATGGTCTGGAGTAAACGGCATTTTAAACCCGCCCCCTCTCAAAGGCGCCAAAGACATGCACACGGGTAGTGACAGAACTGCAGCGTCGCTAAAGGTAGGTTTTGTAACATACCCACTATATCACTTATCAGGCACTGCCACGGGCCAGGACCCCCCGCCCTCCCCCCCCAACAAAAAGGATCTACAGATGCAGCCGTCACCGCAAAACGTCTAAGAAGGAACTGCGGATGCTGGAAAATTGAAGGTAGACAAAAATGCTGGAGAAACTCAGCGGGTGAGGCAACATCTATGGAGCGAAGGAAATAGCCAACGTTTAATGTCAGGTCTGCAGAAGGGTTTCGACCCGAAACGTTGCCTAGTTCCTTTACTCCATAGATGCTGCTTCACCTGCTGAGTTTCTCCACTAATAACATAACAAATACAAGAAATGTATGTTGTTAAAGAAGGAACTGCAGATGCTGGAGAATCGAGGGTACACAAAAGGCTGGAGAAACTCAGCAGGTGCAGCAGCATCTAAGGAGCGAAGGAGATAGGCGATGCTTCGGGTCGAGACCCTTCTTCAGACTGGTTAGGGATCAGGGAAACGAGAGATATAGACGGTGATGTGGAGAGATAAAGAACAATGAATGAAAGATATGCAAAAAAGTATCGATGATAAAGGAAACAGGCCATTGTAAGCTGTTTGTAGTGTGAAAATGAGAAGCTAGTGCGACTTGGGTGGGGGAGAGATAGAGAGAGAGGGAATGCCAGGGCCCAGGGGCTGAGGGAGAGGTGGGAAGGGGAGGAGGCAGCAAGGGTTAACAGAATTGAGAAAATTCAATGTTTAAGCCCAGAGGATGCAGACTCCCCAAGCGGAATATGAGGTGCTGTTCCTCCAACTTGCGGTGTTGCTCACTCTTGTCGTGGAGGAGGTCCAGGACCGAGAGGTCGGATACAGAATGGGAGGGGGAGTTGAAGTGCTGAGCCACCGGGAGGTCGGGTTGGTTATTGCGGACCGAGCGGAGGTGTTTGGCGAAACCATCGCCAAGCCTCCACTTGGTCTCACCGATATAGATCAGCTGGCATCTGGAGCAACGGATGCAGTAGATAAGGTTGGAGGAGGTGCAGGTGAACCTCTGTCGGACCTGGAAGTCCTCGCCCCCCACTGATGATCCCTTTTCCTGTCTCCCGCGAACCCCCTCCTCGTGGACCCCCCTCGTGGCCGTCCGGCTTTAGAACTTTTCACACAGAACTGCAGTCGGGACATCAACTGCCTCGACGTCTCCACTCCCCTGTCTCACTCCAATCTCTCCCCCTCCGAACGTACTGCCATCGACTCACTCCATAACAACCCAGACTGGGTTATCAAACCCGCCGACAAGGGAGGTGCCGTGGTAGTCTGGCGTGTCGATCTCTACAAAGCGGAGGCCACGCGCCAACTCTCGGACACCTCCTACTTACCCCTGGACCATGACCCCACTGACGAGCACCAGGCCACCATCTCGAGCACCATAACTGACTTCATCAACTCCGGCTCCCTACACCCCCGAGCCTCCAACCTCATCGTTTCCCAGCCCCGCACGGCCCGATTTTACCTTCTCCCTAAAATCCACAAACCCGACTGCCCCGGCAGACCCATTGTCTCTGCCTGTTCGTGCCCCACCGAACACATTTCCACATACCTTGACTCCATCCTATCCCCCTTTGTTAAATCCCTCCCCACCTATGTTCAAGACACCTCAGACACTCTCCGTCGGCTCCGCGCATTCCATTGTCCAGGCCCCCATCCTCTCATCTACACTATGGACGTCCAGTCACTATACACCTCCATCCCCCACCAGGATGGTCTCAAAGCCCGCCGGTACTTCGTTGACTAGAGGAGCAACCCATACCCGTCCACTGACACCCTCCTCCGCCTAGCGGAGTTGGTCCTTACCCTCAATAACTTCTCTTGTGACTCCTCCCATTTCCTCCAAACACAAGGCATAGCTATGGGCACACGCATGGGCCCCAGGAAGACATAAATAATCTACTGGAAATAGCAAGGGACCGGGGGTCAAATGAGATGGAGGAACTGAGCGAAATCCAGGTTAGCCGGGAAGTGGTGTTAGGTAAATGGGCCTCAGGAAGACATAAATAATCTGCCAGAAATAGCAAGGGACCGGGGGTCAAATGAGATGGAGGAACTGAGCGAAATCCAGGTTAGCCGGGAAGTGGTGTTAGGTAAATTGAATGGATTAAAGGCCGATAAATCCCCAGGGTGAGATAGGCTGCATCCCAGAGTACTTCTGGGAAGTAGCCCCAGAAATAGTGGATGCATTAGTGATCATTTTTCAAAACTTTTTAGATTCTGGAGTAGTTCCTGAGGATTGGAGGGTAACTAATGTAACCATACTTTTTAAAAAGGGAGGGAGAGAGAAAACGGGGAATTACAGACCAGTTAGTCTAACATCGGTAGTAGGGAAACTGCTAGAGTCGGTGCTGGGACCCCAGCTATTTACAATATAGATTAATGATTTGGACGAGGGAATTGAATGCAACATCTCCAAGTTTGCGGATGACACGAGGCAGTGTTAGCTGTGAGGAGGATGTTAGGAGGCTGCAAGGTGACTTGGATAAGTTGGGTGAGTGGGCAAATGCATGGCAGATGCAGTATAATATGGATAAATGTGAGGTTATCCACTTTGGTGGCAAAAACAGGAAAGTAGGCTATTATCTGAATGGTGGCCGATTAGGAAAAGGGGAGATGCAACGAGACCTGGGTGTCATGGTACACCAGTCATTGAAAGTAGGCATGCAGGTGCAGCAGGCTGTGAAGAAAGTGAATAGTATGTTAGCATTCATAGCAAAAGGATTTAAGTATAGAAGCAGGGAGGTTCTACTGCAGTTGTACAGGGTATTGATGAGACCACACCTGGAGTATTGCGTAGTTTTAGTCTCCTAATCTGAGGAAAGACATTCTTGCCATAGAGTGAGTACAGAGAAGGTTTACCAGACTGAATCTTGGGATGTCAGGACTTTCATATGAAGAAAGACTGGATAGACTCAGCTTGTACTCGCTAGAATTTAGAAGATTGAGGGGGGGATCTCATAGAAAGATACAAAATTCTTAAGGGGTTGGACAGGCTAGATGCAGGAAGATTGTTCCTGATGTTGGGGAAGTCCAGAACAAGGGGTCACAGTTTAAGGATAAGGGGGAAGTCTTTCAGGACCGAGATGAGAAAAACATTTTTCACTGGAATCTCTGGAATTCTCTGCCACAGAAGGTACTTGAGGCCAGTTCATTGGCTATATTTAAGAGGGAGTTAGATGTGGCCCTTGTGGCTAAGGGGATCAGGGGGTATGGAGAGAAGGCAGGTAGGGGATACTGAGTCAGCCATGATCATATTGAATGGCAGTGCAGGCTCGAAGGGCCGAATGGCCTACTCTTGCACCTATTTTCTGCGTTTCCAGTTTCTATGTTTCTATGTTTCAGATTGAAACTGATTCAGAGGTGATATTTAAGAGCTTGTTCAAAGAAGATGCATATTTTAAAGGAGTGACAGAGATACTTGCAGGGGAATGTGTGAGGAGATTATTATTTGTCTTTACTTTTAGCTTGAACCAGGACATCTGAATATTCAAAGTTTAATATAGTAATTGTGCTGATACTGACCCGAACCAACCACGTAATGAATATGATCCATTCCGAGGTTTTACTTTTATGATGCCATTTAAACGTCACTTGGAATTCAATCACTTCAATGTAAAACTAATTGGGAATGGGGAGCATTGGAACAAAAATTAGCCATCGGTACATATTAACTGTAGTATAATAATGTATACATGTTGGTAGGTGCAATCAAAACAAAGATCTTTTTATCATTGTTGTGTTATGTGTGAAAGATACATCTTCTAGTTGTGTTGGGGGACGCATCCACAGTGATGTGACCTGGGGTCATTGGGTGTTTCTGGTCTCACAACATCAGACACCCTCGCCCAGGCGACCCAGCCAGGGTTGATTAAGCCCCGACAAGCGTCCCAGCAGCAACCGCCCACGGATCAGTCCTCTTAATCCAAAGCCAACTAGTAGCTTTCTTTGCTATCATTATGTTATGAATACCACATAAAATATGATGTACTCTGAAGATCACATTTAATTGAATAATATTGCTTAAATATGTGGTTATTGGACTTTGACTTTTGGAAAGTCAAAGTCCAAAGTTTGGACAGTTTGTTAGGAAAATGAAGGAAATGTTAACAGAATACTTATACAGCTGAGTGAGTATAATTTTATGGATGAGAAATTGTGTTCAACCAATTGATGACGTATTTGACAAAGTAGCTAGCATGTTAGATAACAAGGAAGCTAATGGGTGTAGCAAATTTTGTTATACGTAATTTGGTCTGTGAAGCGCCCCATAAAAGATTACTGCATTCGATAAGCACCTGTGAACTTGAACATAATAGGTTAAGTCAAGGGGGTCAGATATGAGGCTTTATGTGTGGGCCAGATATATTATCAGTGCAGAGGGGCTAGGAGCAAGGCCAAGTGTGCATCCAGAGTCAAGATCTGGAATAGTACTAGGTGTGCAGTCAAAGCTGGGACAGTGGGAGTGTTCAGCACTGGGAACCTAAGCAGGTAAGCAGCAATGATCAGGGTAGAATAGGGGGGGCAGGTGTAAGGCTGGACTCAGGGTCAGGAATGAGATAAGTTATGCAACTGGGGTCAGGGTCAGGAGTAGTACCAGGTGTGCAGTGAGACCCAGGTTGGTCAACATGGGCCAAGTGTTTGATTATAATCTGATTTCCATACATGAATATACTAAGATCATTCATGTACTGCACCTGTTGATCAGAGCCTGGGCTCTACGGTGGAATGTAATTAGGAATGCAATTTAGTCTAACTTTATTCATAGCTAATGCAATTTAAAGCATATATATTGCATTCAAGTGTAAGTTAAAAGACTCGCTACAGTACGCGCCAGATTACACAATTTCAAGCTGAAAAATGCAAATATTCCGTACCAATGGGAGGGGGGACACACCCATCCTTTCACCCTCCCCCCCACTCACCCACCTGGTCGCTACGCTCCCTCGGGCTTGGTCTCTCGCAATTTCTCACTCCCAACTCTCAGCCAATTTTGGCAGCCCTATATTTGGGGGAAAGGGTGATGATACTGAATCTCGGGGTCAGTTGATATACAATTGCTTTCCGTTTTCAGTCAGTTTCCAGTTGTGCCCTCGTGCATTATCATGGCAATAGCCCGCCTCAACGGCAAGGAATTTCACACATTTTTATTCCACTCTGCTCGTCAGCAGAGAGAGCAGAAAGGTAGCGAATGCCACAATACCTGCGGGGGATTTGGCACATTTCGGGGTTTCAGTATCCAGTGGCAGCAGAGTTGCACAATGGTAGAGTTGCTGACTTACAGTGCCTGAGATCCGGGTTCGATCCTGTCCTCGGGTGCTGTGCGTGTGGAGGTTTTGTATTCTCCCTGTGAGCGGGTGTATTTACTCCGGGTTTTCTGGTTTCCACCCACACTGCGGGTTTGTTGGTTAATTGACTTCTTTCGGTTGTAAAATTCTCCCTCGTGTTGGATAATGCTAGTGTACGGAGTGATCGCTGGTCGGTGCGGACGTGATGAGCCGAAGAGCCTGTTTCCGCAGTGTATCTCTAGTCTAAAGTCGCTGGGTGTTGTACCTGAATACAGGACTAGGGACCAACGGATGGGATTGTGGGGGCTGGCGGGAGGAACATTTGTGTGCATCAACTCCAGACGTCCCAAACCATTGGGCACCTCATTTATGAGTTTGTTTCCTCAAAAATCAGTTAGCTGTTGGAATAAAAAAGAAAACCCAGGAAACTGTCCTCACATCGGTTGACAGTGTATGATCCCATCGGCAGAAAGTGTTGTCCAGCTCCTTCATATTGTTGTGTAACATTAGTCTTCTTTCTGTTTTTTACCGAGCAGTGGGGCAAGTGAACAGCAGTCGCTATTATGGCCGATGGAGTGGACAAGGGAGGAGATCCATGGACCTCGACAACAAGGAAAGACGAAGGTGTGTAAAAAAATACCTTAGTTATAGGGTTACACAAAAAGCTGGAGAAACTCAGCGGGTGCAGCAGCATCTAAGGAGCGAAGGAGATAGGCGACGTTTCGGGTCGAGACCCTTCTTCAACCTTAGTTATACATGTCCTTCAATGTGGCCGGATCAGTTCACTGACCTGTAGCTCACATGTGGAGAGGGAATAAGAGATCGACAGAAGGCCAAAGACCTGAGCCGGAGGGAGTAGAGGATTGACAGGCCACATCTGTCTGTATCAGGGTCAGAGGTGAGGTGGGGTGGGGGTTGATTGGCAGAAGGCTGAAGAATGGTTAAAGATGAAAGGGAGGCATGACTGGACTAAATGAGACTAAATACAAAACGAGACAAAGGACTTGATATTCGACGATGTTTGAATAAACAAGTGAAATGTAATGCCGGGGAAGGTGGGATGAGTCACAGGGAATTTGTGGTTGGGATAAAGAGTATGCATCGGGTTACGGAGAGAGGAGAAAGAAATAAGAATGATCGAATGGGGTCTGTAGACATTTGTGTAGAATATTACACTGCTGTACGGGGACAGGCGCTTCGACCACACTGTCTGTGCAGAACATGAAGCTACGCCAAATTAATCTGAGTCTGCATGCAAAGTTAGTGGGATAATGTAGAACTAGTGTGATTGATGGTCGTCGTGAAGTCAATGGGCCGAATGGCCTGTGGTCATTATGTATCTTTCAATTGAACATTAATCCATTCGCAGCATATCCATGTTCCTACATTAAAGTTCTCAAAATCCACTATGTTACCTGCCGCCATCACCATCCCTGACAGTAGGTTGCCATTAGGGTTCCACTCACACCTTAAATCTATGTCCACTGGGTCTTGATGTTTTAATCCATCTAAAAAGAGGACAGATAGCCCTGGATATGTGGAATGAGCTGCCAGTTGGAGCATGTACAACAACTCAATTTTAGAGACATTTCGGCAGATACATGGACAAGTTAGTTTGGAGCGATGAGGGCAAACATAGCCAAATAGGACTAGGTCAGAATGGGCACCTTGGTTGACACGTCTGAGTTTGGCTGAAGCGCCTCTGCCCGTGCTGCCTTACTTCCACGAATCTACCACACAGCGAGAAAGAAATAATCTGAAAATGCCTAATTGGACAGAAAGATGAAAGCAAGCCATTTCAATAAAAGTATTATATCACCAGGATTACAGGATGCAAGAGGTGTGTTTGAAGTAACGAGGCCAAATGGAAAAGAATACGTGGTGATTTTATACATTTATCAACAATGGTGGAGTATAGTAACATACAGCACAGGTAAAGGCTTTTCAGCCCACAATGTCCATGCTGACCCATGCTGTAAAACTGATCTCCATACGATCAATTTCCCTCCATTCCTTGCACATCCATGTGCTCATCGAAAAGCTTATTATAAGTCACTATCATCTATGCTCCAAACACCACCCTCTGCGTATATGGGAAAAAACACCCGCACATGTTTTTTGAATTCTACCCCTTTCTGCTTAAAAATACACTCCACAGCCTTCCCACTGAGGTCCAGCAAGAATAACTCCCTGTCTTTTCAGTAAATCAGTTTAGTTTAGTTTAGTGTTACAGCGCGGAAACAGGCCCTTCGGCTCACCGAGTCGACGCTGACCAGTGATCCCCGCACACTAACAGATTGTGAATCTGTGGAATTCTCTGCCTCAGAAGGCAGTGGAGGCCAATTCTCTGATGCTTTCAAGAGAAAGTTAGATAGAGCTCTTAAAGATGGCAGAGTCAAGGCAGATCAACGTCACCAAACGATGTTATCCAGGGATGCTGCCTGGCCCACTGAGTCACTCAACATTTTGTGTCTCACAATTGAGTACAGATGAATAAAAACGCGACCACATTAAGTCCTTTAAGATTCATGAGATGCATTAGCAAGGGAGAAACGGACATGTTGCTTCCTCAGGCTGATACCACCTCAGGATAAGGGCTTCATCATTTATAACTGAGAGTGTTGTAAATCTTTGAAGTGCTTGCGCTCAGATGACTGTGGGTGTAGTGTCACCAAATGCAACCAACCATGATGGAGAAGTGAAGGCTTGCAATCAAATATGAGCAATGGAATGATCTTGCTTGTTACTTTTGTTTTAATGTTCTCATTATTTTGACTCCCACATTGTTTCAATGCCACAGTGGATAAGGAAGCGATCAGAAGGTACAGCGTCAGCTTGGGGACCATAGTCAGGGAAGCCGAGGATCGCAGCCGGGTCTATCTCCCTGCATGTTTGTGTAGACAGCGGCGCGTTGCCGAACTACAACCCGCTGAGCAGAGCACCTCACCTCCGACATGTGGTCCGCCTTTTGGCAGAATGGGGTGGTGACACCAAGTGAAGCTATCGGTGGAGGAAAACCGCCAACCCTTGATAATACCATTATTTCTCCCTACTATCCTACTGGCCAATGTACAGTCCCTTGAAAACAAAGTGGAGGACTTAAGGGCAAGGCTGCTCTATCAAAGGGAGCTGAGGGAATGCTCTGTGTTCTGTTTCACAGAGACATGGCTCACCCCCAGCTCCCCAGACTCAGCGGTCCAGCCTGAAGGGTTCTCCATCCACCGTATGGACCGTACACTGGCATCTGGGAAAGGGAGAGGAGGGGGCGTCTGCCTCATGGTCAACTCTGCATGGTGCTCAGACGTGGCAGTCCTGTCCAACTCCTGCTCTCCACACCTGAAACATCTGGCGGTGAAGTGCCATCCCTTCTACCTTCCGAGGGAATTCACCTCCATCATCCTGACCGCGGTCTACATCCCACCCCAGGCAGACGTCCGTCTGGCACTGGAGGAGCTGCATGCCGTGGTCAACAAACACCAGACGTCTTACCCCGAGGCATTTACCACCATTGCTGGGGACTTCAATAAGGCAAACCTAAAGAAATCACTCCCCAACTTCCACCAACATGTCTCCTGCTGCACTAGAGGACCAAACACCCTCGACCACTGCTACACCACCATCAAGAATGCCTACCGCTCTATCCCTCGCCCTCACTTCGGTAAATCCGACCATACCGCGGTGCTGCTTCTTCCTGCCTACAGGCTGCACTTCAAGAGCACACCCCCAGAGGTGAGGACAGTACAGAGCTGGTCGGACGGGGGGGGGGGGGGGGGGGGTGCAGGGCAGAGGAACAACTACAGGGCTGTTTGGAGTCTGTAGACTGGGCAATATTCAAGGACCCGGCAATGGACTTGAATGAATACGCCACAGTCGTTACAGACTTCATAAAGAAATGTGTGGAGAACTGTATCCCCACAAAAACCTTCCGAGTGTTTCCCAATCAGAAACCTTGGATGAACTTTGAGTTCCGCACTCTTCTGAAGACCAGACACCGGGCATTCATGTCTGATGACACAGTGGTCTACAAGATGTCCAGATACGACCTTGGTAAGGCCATCATCAAGGCCAATAGAGACTTCTGCTCCAAACTGGAGGGTGAGACGGATGTTCGGCAGCTGTGGCGGGGCCTGAATGCAATCACATCCTACAAGGCAAAATCAGGAAGCAGCTCGAATGTCGGCGAAACTTCACTCCCTGACGAGCTCAATGCATTTTACGCACGCTTTGATAGGGAGAACACCGATGTGCCTTCCCGAGCCCCCATTTGCTGTGATGGTATTTCAGTCTCAGTCACAGAGGCCAACGTAAGGAAATCCTTCAGAGGGGTGAACCCTCGTAAAGCGCCTGGACCTGATGGTATACCCGGTCGTGTTCTAAAAACCTGTGCGGACCAACTGGCTGGAGTTTTTACGGACATTTTCAACCTCTCACTTCTGAGGTCTGAGGTTCCCACCTGCTTCAAAAGGGCATCAATTATACCAGTGCCCAAGAAGAGCAAGGTGACGTGCCTCAATGACTATCGACCAGTGGCACTAACGCCTGTGGTGATGAAGTGCTTCAAGTGGTTGATCATGGCGCAAATCAACTCCTACCTCGACAAAAACCTGGACCCACTGCAGTTCACTTACCGCCACAACAGATCAACGGTGGATGCAATCTCGCTGGCTCTCCACTCCGCTCTGGACCACTTGGACAACAAAAACTCATATGTCAGGCTGTTATTCACCGATTACAGCTCGCATTTAATGCTATCATCCCCTCCAAGCTGGTTACCAAACTCGCAGAACTGGGTCTCTGCGCATCCCTCTGCAATTGTATCCTCGACTTCCTCATTCATAGACCACAGTCTGTTCGTATTGGTGGAAATGTGTCAGCCTCGATAACAATCAGCACGGGAGCACCTCAAGGCTGCGTGCTCAGCCCCTGCTGTACTCACTCTATACTCATGACTGTGTAGCCGGTCATAGTGCGAACTCCATCATCAAGTTCGCTGATGACACCACTGTTGTGGGACATATCACTGATGGGGATGAGTCAGAGTACAGAAGAGAGATCGAGCAACTGCCCATATGGTGCCAGCACAATAACCTGGCCCTCAACACCAGCAAAACCAAGGAACTGATTGTGGACTTTGGAAGGAGTAGGATGGGGACCCACAGTCCCGTTTATATCAACGGGTCGATGGTTGAAAGGGTCAAGAGCTTCAAATTCCTGGGCGTGCACATCTCTGAAGATCTTTCCTGGTCCGAGAACACGGATGCAATTATCAAGAAAGCTCATCAGTGCCTCTACTTCCTGAGAAGATTACGGAGAGTCGGTTTGTCAAGGAGGACTCTCTCTAACTTCTACAGGTGCACAGTAGAGAGCATGCTGACCGGTTGCATCGTGGCTTGGTTCGGCAACTTGAGCGCCCTGGAGAGGAAGAGACTCCAAAAAGTAGTAAGCACTGCCCAGTCCATCATCAGCTCTGACACTCCTTCCATCTAGGGGATTTATCGCAGTCGCTGCCTCAAAAACGCTGGCAGCATCATCACGGACCCACACCATCCTGGCCACACACTCATCTCCCCGCTACCTTCAAGTAGAAGGTACAGGAGCCTGAAGACTGCAACAACCAGGTTCAGGAATAGCTACTTCCCCACAGCCATCAGGTTATTAAACCTGGCTCGGACAAAACTCTACACATTAATAATCCATTGTCTGTTATTTGCACTTTATCAGTTTATTTATTCATGTGTGTATTTACGTATCTCATGGTATATGGACACTCTGATCTGTTTTGTAGTCAATGCATACTATGTTCTGTTGTGCTGAAGCAAAGCAAGAATTTCATTGTCCTATCAGGGACACATGACAATAAATTCACTCACTCACTCACTATTTTTATTCATCACAGGTCATCCGATGTCTTTGATGATGGAGCTCCTGGAAAGTTGTGATGACTCGCAGCTGCTGGATTTGACAAATCATTACCGCCAGAGGCTGGAAGAGGCAATTCAAGAGGTGGTGGAGAATGTCGTCTTCGTTCTAGCATATGAGAGATATTTCAGTGAACGAGAGTACAAGGTATGGAGAGGAATGAATGTGGGTAACTTCAGCCGATACTCAAATGGTTACTTGAGCCGATACTCAATGGTTACTTGAGCTGATAATCAAATGATTTCTATTTTATGGAATTCCCTGCCACAGAGGGCAGTGGAGGCCAAATCACTAGATGGATTTAAGAGAGAGTTAGATAGAGTTCTAGGGGCTAGTGGAATCAAGGGATATGGGGAGAAGGCAGGCACGGGTTATTGATTGGGGACGATCAGCCATGATCACAATGAATGGCGGTGCTGGCTCGAAGGGCCGAATGGCCTCCTCTTGCACCTATTTTCTATGTTTCTTCTGTGTTTTCTATACATATTGTTGGTCGAAGGGTCCATTCTTGCGCTGCACCATTCTCTGTAATATAACTTGCTAAGGGGCAGTCACAACGAATATCCCATACAGTGGTGATTAGTTGCTCAAACACGTCATTATATTCAGGATGTGCTGGAAAACAGTCTGAGAGAACCCAAACCATTTCAATGATTCACTTCGCTTGCAGCATTTCAAACCAATCGTGACACAACAGTTACCTGTATATTTTACATATTTGAGATCATTAATAGGCAATCAACTTCTTTTTGCCTTCTTACAACTTTGTTTTTTCCCCAGAGTCATTTATAAATGTCTGTCCTTGCAACTTGAAATGTTGTGACAAATGGACACAATAAAGGCCTTCTGTTATTTCCTGGTCAATCTTATTGGTCTCAGCCTGGTTTACAAAATCCTATGTTTGTCTTTACCTCAGCCAGCCATGCCTTGCAAACTAAACACTTTCTAAATCTATAATTTACTCTCCCAGTATTTACCTTCAATATATTGTCTTTTTCACCATATGCTTCCTCATTATGTAAACTCTTGGATTAAACTTCGCTCATCAATTTCAGAATGTCTTACATCAACCACAAGGCCATTTTCTTTTACATCTATTCATTGCAAGATGATAGGCTGAGTAATCAAAGAAGAAATATATAATAATTTGTGAAAGCAGTATCTAATCAGACCAAGTAAACATGCTTGAAGGAAGGCAAATCACGTCTGTCAAATTTGGTTGAAGATTTAACACTTCATAGAGGAGAATACTGGAAACTGTGGATGTTGTAATCAAGCAAAAAAAAAGAAGTGTTGGATGAAGTCATCATCTGTGGAAGAAAACAGATAGACGACGTTTCCGGTTGGGACGATTCAGAGTAGATTGAGGGGAATCTGTAGCTTAAACTGGACCTTCGAATGGCATTTTACAGTGAGCCCTATAAAATGCTGGCGTAAGTGTCGGGATCTTAATACAGTTTCGTTTATTGTTGTCATGTGTACCGTAATACAGTGAAAAGCTTTTTGTTACATTGCTATCTGGTGAAAGAAATGATCATCGTGGTTACAATCAAACCGTCCACAGTGTTGTGATAGAGGTGAGTGGGGGCGCTGCAAGCAGGCAGCCCTGTCAGCAGTGTGTTCGTTTTTTTCAACTTTTTTTGGTTTTTTTAGTATGTTTTAATGTGTGTTTTTAATGTTTCTTTGTGTGTCTTGTGTGGGGAGTGGTGTAGGGGGGTAAGGGGGAAACCGCTTTGGTCGCCTCCTCCATGGAGAGTCAACTTTTTCCAGATCGCCTCCCCATGGCTTAACAGCGAGGATCGGACGGCCTTTCCTGGAGACGCGCCCGGGGCTTCAGCGGCGGGCGCAGCGTGGACTCTCAGTATGGAGCGGGCGAGCCCTCGCCGGAGGGGAGCACTCCGTTTTACTGGCCCGCGGCAGCCGGCAGCCACGGTCTGCAGCGCTCCAGCTGGTGCAGCGTCCACAGCCCGAGATCCCTCGTGGGGACCCGGGGGAAGAAGAGCTCCAACTGCAGGCCCGCTGCCTACTTCTACCATCAGGAGCGGGGTCCCTCGCCAGGGATCCCTGGAGGGGAGCTCCAGACCGGCGGCCCTGCAGTCTGCGGTGCTTCTGGCTGCGGCGCAAACTTTAAATCTACGGCCGCCGGCCTGCAGCCTACTCCAGCCTGAAGCCGCGGTCTCCATTGGGGAGGCACCGATTCAGGACTTACCTGGACTTTTTACCTTGTCTGCACATCTGGACGCCCACAGCGGCGGCTGCGGAGGGTTGAGGTCCCGACCACGGGGGAAATGGAGGAGGACTGGCCCATTTTTGTGCCTTCCACCACAGTGAAGAATGGTGTGGTGGATGTTTGTGTTAAATTTTTATTGTGTATTGTGTGTTCTTTATCATTGTACCGCTGCTGGCAAATTCATTTCACTTGCACTTCATGTGCAATGTGACGAATAAAACCGTACTGTATTGTATTGTATTGGTTATATGATTAAGGTTACAACTTTGATTGCAAAATAAAGTTCCATCAAGTCCATTTAAAGATAGCTCAAAGGTCTCCAATGAGGTAGATAGATGGTCGGGATTGCACTCGACCTGGTGAGAGGATGGTTGCGTTGCCTGACAATAGCTGGGAAGCAACTCCCTGAATCTGATGATGTGCATTTTCACACTCCTGTACCCCTTTCCTGATGTGAGAGGTGAGAAGAGGAAGTGACTGCGGTGAGACTGGTCCTTTGTTATTTTAATGCCCTGCAACTCTGCAATTTCTTGCAGCCTTGGATGGAGCAGTTCCCAAACCATACTGTGCTTCATCCCGAAATAATGCTTTCCAAATCGCTCCTGTAGAAGTTGGAGAGGTTTGTTGGCGGCAGGCCCAACCTCCTAAACATTCTAAGGAAGTAGAAACGTTAGTGGGCTTTCATGGGCATTGTTTAGAAGTCTCTGATCCTGGACAAATCGCTGGTGATATGTATTTCTAAGAATCTGAAGCTATCGACAATTTCAATATTAAATAATCAGGAAGGAAAGACAAAGTGGAAGAGGAGGTGGGTGGCATTGCTGGTTAAAGAGGAGATTAATGCAATTGTACGAAGAGACCTTAGCTTGGATGCTGTATAATAGTAAGATTAAATGAGAACTTACCAGTTTGAAGTTTGATCTTTATTTTATGAGGAGTTACGATGAGGGATTACGTGAAGAAGCCCCGCCAGGCGCATGCAGGTCATACTTCAAAGGAGAGGCGTGAAAACACAGAAACTATAGCCGAAGTGATATAGTAAGACTCAGAAGACTAGAACTACCAGATGATCTTTGCGATTATGAGGGCCGGGAGCAGAGGGCACGTAATCCCTCATCGTAACTCCTCATAAAATAAAGATCAAACTTCAAACTGGTAAGTTCCCGTTTAATCTTACCATTTTACTTCGGAGTCACGTGAGTGACTACGTGAAGATTTCAAAGCTCTATGATTTCATGCCGTAGATCCATTCCATATGACATGCTGTTTCAGTTGACACAGTAGTGAATAAATAATGTGTTGAACATTGCTTCAAATTATCCAATAATCATTTTTTAAATAACAAAACAGTAATAACTCCTCTATCCCAGGGGGAAATTACAAATGAAATTTATAAAGACAAAGCAAATCAAATCAAACGGAACCCAACACAGCATGCCCAAACCCTGGCACTGTCAGGACAGGCTTATCATAACTTTTAGAAAAAGTTGATTCCTTAGACCATCCTGCGGCCTCACTGCGGATGTTGATGCCGCCCTGGTGGAGTGAGATTTAAACACATGAGTGTCTACTCCAGCAGAATACAAAACCTGGTTTACCATTTAGAAATAGTTTATACTGACACCTTTTTATGAGTTTTTTTGTGACATGAGCATTGCTGTCTCAGAGCCTCTGAGACTCTTAGTTACCTCGATATATTGACTCGGGCGCTTAACTACACATAACGTTTGGTCAACAGGGTATGCTTTTAAAACTTACTTTGGTTCCGCCCATACCTGACCTGCTTTGTTTAATTAAATCATACACATAAAACGTAATGTTATCTGCAGAAGAATACATGCTATCTAGTCGTAACTTTTGCAATGTTTGCACTCGTTGCGCTGATACTAGCGCCGTGAGCTTAACCACTTTAAATGTTAACTTCTGAAAAGACAATGACGTAATTGGAGCCCATTGCCGAAGCAGTGTGAGAACTATACTGACATCCCAGATTTCGGTATATCTAGGTTTAGGAGGATTATTGTTAAAGATTCCTCTCATGAATCGGGACACTAATGGATGAGAACCGATAGGTTGTTCTTAAACTGCCCTAATAGGAGGACAAAGCACTCCAAGCTCTATTAATGGCAATATAACTGAAGTGTTCATCAAAATGCAATGTAGCAAGGAACTCCAATACATCCGGTCTGCTTGCAGTATGATAAAGATATATCTGACTGTAAACAACATCTCCCATTTCTTAATATGAGACACATATTGTTTCTTAGTGCTATCTCTCCAAGCTGCAGTTATCACATCCATGGTCCTATTCGACAGTCCAAGGCATTGGAACGGTCTGGTCAGAACCTGTAGATTAACAAATTAATACGATCATGTTTCAGTTGACACAGTAGTGAATAAATAATGTGTTGAACATTGCTTCAAATTATCCAATAATCATTTTTTAAATAACAAAACAGTAATAACCCCTCTATCCCAGGGGAAATTACAAATGAAATTTATAAAGACAAAGCAAATCAAATCAAACGGAACCCAAAACAGCATGCCCAAACCCTGGCACTGTCAGGACAGGTGACGGATGACTTTCTCCTGTTACTGGATGCACCAACAAATTACTGCAGTTGGGGACAGTCATGAATGGCTGAGTCATCATTCTGAGAACCAATGGGAAGCATGGCTGTGTAAGGCCAGTCCCGAACCACCAAAAACGCCCGAGGCGGAGTCCTGCTCTATTTTGGTGAGACATTGCCTAATCAGGCAGAATGGGGGAAAAAAGCATAAAAGAATGTACGTCCCCAATGTAGCGACATCAGGATTTAACATCCATTCTTTGTTGTCATTAGATTTTTGTGAGCTGCTGTCTGCCACCACATTATCTCTACCTGATAGGTAGATAGCTGAGACCCAGATGTTTCTGGAAATACACCAGTGCCACATGAGGTTAGCCAGATTATCACATGATACTGACCTTATTCCTCCCATGTGATTGATATATGCCACAGCCGTGGTATTATCAATCTGGAGTTGAACATGTAAATTATTAATTGTTGAACAATAAGCTTTTAATCCATAGAATGCACCCAGCAATTCTAAATAATTTATACCATGCCTGTGCAGGATTAAATCCTCTTCCACACTCCATCTACCACCACAGCTAGACTCGCTGTCCATAGCTCCCCATCCGAGAGCACTCACATCTGTCTGTAAAACCACTGAAGGTTGCTGAACCAAAATGTTTTTGGTAGTTTGTACAATATTGATAATTCACCATTCAGCTATGGCTCTGGTTGGTAACTGCATATGACTATCAAAATGACCAGCATGTTCTTTAGCTCGTCGCAGACATTGATAGTGCAGAGGTCCAAACTCCACTGCAGGGAAAGCTGTTACCAATTTACCAATAACACTGGCTTCTTCCCGGATGGAGGAATATTGTTTTTCAGCTAGACTAGTACAGACCTCCCTGATCTCCACAGCCTTGGCTGTAGGCAAAGTTACTGACATATCAACTGAATCAATGACAAACCCCAAATAATCAATTTTTTCGGATGGCTCCAACTTGGATTTGGTTGGATGGACCAGAAACCCTAACCTTTCAAACAGGTGTTTGGTTGCTGAAACCGATTCCTCAGGTGTCTCCTGAGTGTTGCTTATGATAAAATATCACCCAGATAAGCCATTACAATGTGATTCTGGGCCTGAAGTAGCACCGGCACTGGTTTCAACAATTTCGTGAACAGCCTAGGAGCTGAGGTTAACCCATTGGGCAATGCTTTAAATTGCCACAGCTGTCCCACCCAACTAAATTTCAAGTATCTCCGATACTGATGATGAATTGGTACTGAATAATATGCATCTTTCAGATCTATAGTTGCCATATAACAGCCTTGTGATAACAGCTGTTTAGCAGTATTGAAGGTGTCCATTTTAAAATGCCTATACTGGACATAGGAATTTAACTGGGTTAGGTCCAGAATGACTCTACATCCCCCATCTTTTTTCTGTCTGGGGAATATATTGGACACAAATTGTTGAGGATGGTTAGTCGTCCTCTCAATTACCCCTTTTTTGGGACAATTTGTAATTTCTTCTTTTACCTGCTGAGTTTCTGGTGCAGAAAAAACAATACTCTATTAGGCATATTCTGTACAGGTGGATCAATTCCTGACATAAACTCTATTCGGGAGCCTGACACAGTGTCTAGTATAAACCGATCAGATGTTAAGCAGCACCATCCATCATAAAACAATTGCAACTTACCCCCAACCGGAGGTTGTTCCCCAGAAATCTTATCCTGGACAGAATGAATCACCTGTACCTCTACAGTCGGCCTTGAATTCCTCCTTCTTCCCGTATTGGGGTTGTCCCTTGGTACACAGATGGGTAATACCGTCATCCCACTGGCCCCACTCTGCTTGGCCCTGCCCCTGGATCCGACCCCTTTCACACTGAAAACGACCTGCGAGGTGGCATCCTGGCAGAAAGGACGTATGTTTTGAGACCGATTGTTTTGGCCTCTTCCTCCAGGTCCTTGATTTGTTTGAGGAGGCCCACCCCAAATTAATAATCTGGGGCTTGGATGTTGGTGGACCTACACAAGCTGCAAATCTCGTGTTCAGCATAGGTTTTATAGCTATTTTTCTTATGCTGTTGACCTCAAAATATGCGTTACAGAACAGGGCCAGCATATAACCATATAACAATTACAGCACGGAAACGGGCCTTCTCGGCCCTTCCAGTCCGTGCCGACCATTTACTTTTCCCTAGCCCCATCTACCTGCACTCGGACCATACCCCTCCATTCCCTTCCCGTCCATTACCTATCCACTTTACTTTTAAATGTTATAATTGATCCTGCCTCCATCACTTCTGCTGGAAGATCATTCCACACAGCCACCACTCTCTGAGAAAAGAAGTTCCCCCTCAATTCTGTGTGCCAGAATTGGTGCCCCCCGGACCATTTTTCCAAATGCAGTGATGCTTGCTGCCACCAACTTGAGGACCTGCACATGATTTCTTGTCCACGCATCATTGCACTCATTTGTGCCCATATAGCAGAGTTCATGGTGGGCACTTTGAGCGACGCACAATTAACAAGTGTTTTATATCTTGAAGCCGTCTCTTCCATAATCGTATCCTGGAGCTGGTGAGAAGCCATGTAATTAACATTGGCGGCTAGGTTTTCCTCCATAGCCTCACCAGTTCCTTCCAGATTAGCGAAGTTTAACGCTACGTCCGGGACACCAGCAGTATGGTTCATGTGCTCTGGTATGTGCACAAAAGCAATGACACCAGCTGCAGGCTCACACTCCTCCTGCCCTGGCTCTCCCGAGTCTTGCTCTAGGGAGGTCTCTTCCAGCCCTAAACAAGGTGCTGGAGAGGGTGATTCCCACTGGTATCTTTAAGCAGTGTTTTCTTCTTCACTGTATGGACCTCTGCGAGAGGCTGTGTGGGGAATCCTCGGGGCATTCGACCCCGATTGAAATTTTACATGGCTCTTTAAGTTTGGAGCATTTTCCCATTTGGTTGAGCCGTCCCCATACCTTTATATTAAAAGGAGGGGAGTCTTCCACATCATCAGACCCATCAGATAAGATGAGCCTGAGAGTACTTTGTTTTTGCCTTCCTCCCTGGTGGAGTGGCCTCAGTGCCCTGAAGCACTGGAAACTGATGGAGGCAGTTAAGCTGCCGGTAGAAACGATAGCCAGTATTGGAGCCGGCATTAGCGCAGCCGTTATCTCCCGACCCGATCCGATCTAAAAGCAGTAACCGCGGTCCCCGAACGTTCCGCTCCACTACGGCAGTTTACATTTTCAATACCTTCCATATCACTAACTCTCGCTGGCTCCCGAGCCAAACTTACAGAGTTTAAAATACTCGCAGGGAAGGCTTAACATTGACTTACCTGCGGGTTACTACTTACCGCTGGTGGAGCTGAGCTCTCCAGCCCGTCGATGCGCCATGCTTTGGACGTAATGACGTGCATGCGCCTGGCGGGGCTTCTTCACGTAGTCACACACGTGACTCAGAAGTAAAATGTGTTTGGGTAGAACTGCGAAATGGCCAAGGGCAGAAAACGCTTGTTGGCGTTGTATACAGACCACCAAATAGCATCAAACAGGAAATTAGCGATGCGTGTAACAATGGTACAGCAGTTATCATGGGTGACTTTAATCTACATGCAGATTGGGCTAACCAAATTGGTAACAACACATTCTGAGGATTTTCTGGAGTGTATATGGGATGGTTTTCTAAGCTAATATGTAGAAAACTCTAGTTGGCCAGTAATAAACTGGGTATTGTGTAATGAGGATGGATTAGTTAGCGATCATGTTGTGCAAGGCCCCTTGGGCAACAATGACCATACTTTGGTGGAATTCTGCATAAAGATGGCGGTTAATTCAGAAGCTAAGGTCCTGAACATAAAGAAAGATAACTTTGCTGGTGTGAGACGGGAATTGTCTAGAATAGACTGGCAAAATAAAGGGTTTACGGTGGATGTGCAACGGCAAAGATTTAAAGATCGCTTGGATGTATTACAACAATGGTTCATCCCAGTCTGGCGTACAAATAAACAGGGAAGATGGCTCAACCATGGCTAACGAGGGTAATTGGGGATAGTGTTAAATCCAAGGAAGAGGCATATAAATTGGCCAGAGGAAGCAGCAAACTGGAGGACTGGGAGACACTTAGAATTCAACAGAGGAGGACAATAACCTTCGCAGCTTATCGGATGATTCGCTGCAGCCTCCGGATGTCGTGCTTGGTGGCTAAACCAAACCAGACCATAATGGGGAAGGTGAGAACAGACTCTACGATGGTCGTGTAGAATTGGACCATCATTGCCTGTGGCAGATTGTGCTTCCTCAGCTGCCGCAGGAAGTACATCCTCTGATGTGCCTTTTTGACTGTGGAGTCGATGGTGGCTCCCCCCCACTTAAGGTCCTTGGAGATGATGGTTCCCAAGAACTTAAAAGACTCCACAGATGTGACTGTGGTGTTGTTGATAGTGAGTGGGGTGAGGGGAGGGTGAGCTCTCCTAAAGTCTATAATCAATTCCACTGTCATAAGAGGATTGAGCTCCAGGTTGTTGCTACGGCACCAGGATGCCAGTTGTGTCACCTCCTGTCTGTAGGCAGATTCCTCCCCATCCTGGATCAGTCCACAAACTTGAGAAGCTTGACAGAGCAGTCAGAGGAGGTGCAGTCGTTGGTGTAGAGAGAGTAGAGGAGAGGAGAGAGTACGCAGCCTTGCGGTGCTCCTACGCTGAGTGTTTGCGGGTCTGAGATGTGCTTTCCCAGCCTCACATGCTGCTTCCTGTCTGTCAGGAAGCTGGTGATCCACCGACAGTGGGGTTCAGGCACAGTCAACTCAGAAAGTTTGGAGCGTAGTAGCTCTGGCACAATGGTGTTGAATGCAGAGCTAAAATCAACAAACAAAATCCTTCCATAGGTCCCCTAGTGGGCTAGGTGCTGGAGGATGAAGTGCAGGCTGTAAAACAACTGTAAAACTTCTATAGATATGTGAAGAGGAAAAGATTAGTAAAGATAAATGTAGGTCCCTTGCAGTCAGAAGCAGGTGAATTTATAATGGGAAACA
The DNA here is from genome assembly GCA_963514005.1 of Raja brachyura. Next base: position 82,685,293 of record OY740789.1, on the reverse strand, counting down.
AATAGCAGACCAGTTAAAGGAGTACTTTGGTTCTGTCTTCACTAAGGAAGACAGAACCAATCTCCCAGAAATACTAGGCGACCAGGTATCTTGTGGGTGGGAGGAACTGAAGGAAATCCATATTGGTCATGAAACCGACTTTGCATCAGTTCCTCTGGACTGGAGGGTAGCTAATGTAACCCCACTTTTAAAACAATGAAGGAAAGAGAAAACAATGATTTTTTTTACGTTTGTCTGATATTGGTAGTGGGGAAGATGCTTGAGTAAATTATTAAAGATGTAATAGCAGCGCATTTGAAAAGCAGTGACAGGATCGGGCGAAGTCAGCATGAATTTATTTAGGGGACATCATGCTTGACTAATCTTCTGGAATTTTTTGAGGATGTAACAAGTAGAATGGAAAAGGGAGGGCCAGTGGATGTGGTGTTTCTGGACTTTCAATAAGCCTTTGACAAGGTCCCACACAAGAAGTCAGTGTTCAGAACTAGAGCACATGGTATTGGGCATAGGGTATTAGAAACAGTAACAGAGAAAATAGGTGCAGGAGCAGGTCATTCGGCCCTACGAGCCAGCACCGCCATTCAATATGATCATGGCTGATCATCCAGAATCAGTATCCCATTCCTGCTTTCTCACCACATGCCTTCATTCAGTTAGCCCTAAGAGCTATATCCAACTCTCTTGTATGCATCCAGTGAATTAGCCTCTACTGACCTATGTGGCAGATCACTCCACAGATTCATAGCTCGCTGGGTGAAAAAGTGTTTCTTCATCTCAGTCCTAAATGGCCTTTATTCTTAAATTGTGACTGCTTATTCTGGATTCACCCAACATTGGAAACATTTTTCCTGCATCTATCCTGTCCAATCCCTTAATAATTTTAAATGTGTCTATAAGATCCCCCCTCATCCTTCTAAATGCCAATGAATATCAGCCCACTCGATCCATTCTTCCATCATATGTCAGTCTCGCCATCCCACGAATTAACCTGATGAACCCACACTGCACTCCCTCAATAGCAAGAATGTCCTTCCTCAAATTAGGAGACCAAAACTTCACACAATACTCCAGGTGTGATCTCACCAGGGCCATATACATCTGTAGTAGGAACTCCTTGCTCCTATATTCAAATCCTCTCGCTATCATAACCAACATGCCATTACCATTGCTCTACCTGCATGCGTACTTTCAGTGACTGATGTACAACGACACATACAGTGGCTTGCAAAAGTATTCATACCCCTTGAACTTTTCACATTTTGTCACGTTACAAACACAAACGTAAATGTATTTTATTGGGATTTTATGTGATAGACCAGCACAAAGTGGTGCATAATTGTGAAGTGGAAGGAAAATGATACATGGTTTCCAAATTTTATTACAAATAAAAAACTGAAAAGTGTGGTGTGCAAAAGTATTCAGCCCTCGAATCAATACTTTGTAGAACCACCTTTCACTGCAATTACAGCTGCAAGTCTTTTTGGGTATGTCTCTACCAGCTTTGCACATCTAGAGACTGATATTTTTGCCCATTCTTCTTTGCAAAATAGCTCAAGCTCAGTCAGATTGGATGGAGAGCGTCTGTGAACGGCAATTTTCAAATCTTGCCAGAGATTCTCAATTGGATTTAGGTCTGGACTTTGACTGGGCCATTCTAACACATGAATATGCTTTGATCTAAACCATTCCATTGTAGCTCTGGCTGTATGTTTAGGGTCATTGTCCTGCTGGAAGGTGAACCTCCGCCCCAGTCTCAAGTCTTTTGCAGACTCTAACAGGTTTTCTTCCAAGATTGCCCTGTATTTGGCTCCATCCATCTTCCCATCAACTGTGACCCACTTCCCTGTCCCTGCTGAAGAAAAGCATCCCCACAGCATGATGCTGCCACCACCATGTTTCACAGTGGGGATGGTGTGTTCGGGGTGATGTGCAGTGTTAGTTTTCCGCCACACATAGCGTTTTGCATTAGGCCAAAAACTTCAATTTTGGTCTCATCAGACTAGAGCACCTTCCTCCACATGTTTGCTGTGTCCCCCACATGGCTTGTGGCAAACTGCCAACAGGACTTATTATGGCTTTGATTCAACAATGGTTTTCTTCTTGCCACTCTTCCATAAAGTCCCGATTTGTGGAGTGCACGACTAATAGTTGTCCTGTGGACAGATTCTCCTACCTGAGCTGTGGATCTCTGCAGCTCCTCCAGAGTTACCATGGGCCTCTTCGCTGCTTCTCTGATCAATGCTCTCCTTGCCCGGCCTGACAGTTTAGGTGGACGGCCATGTCTTGGTAGGTTTGCAGTTGTGCCATACTCTTTCCATTTTCGGATGATGGATTGGACAGTGCTCCGTGAGATGTTCAAAGCTTAGGATATTTTTTTATAACCTAACCCTGCTTTAAACTTCTACACAACTTTATCCCTGATCTGTCTGGCATGTTCCTTGGGCTTCATAATGCTGTTTGTTCACTAATGTTCTGTAACAAACCTCTGCGGCCTTCACAGAACAGCTGTATTTATACTGAGATTAGATTACACACAAGTGGGCTCTATTTACTAATTAGGTGACTTCTGAAGGCAATTGGTTGCACTGGATTTTATTTAGGGGTATCAGAGTAAAGGGGCTGAATACTTTTGCACGCCACACTTTTCAGTTTTTTATTTGTAAAAAAATGTTAAAACCATGTATCATTTTCCTTCCACTTCACAATTATGCGCCACTTTGTGTTGGTCTATCACATAAAATCCCAATAAAATACATTTATTTGTGGTTGTAATGTGACAAAATGTGGAAAAGTTCAAGGGGTATGAATACTTTTGTAAGCCACTGTAGGCCTCGTTGCACCTCCCCCAACTGCTAATCTGACACCATTCGGGTATTAATCTACCATCTTGTTCTTGCCACCAAAGTGGATAACCTCACATTTATCCACACTAAACTGCATCTGTTATGTATCTGCCCACTCACCCAAACTATCCAATTCACTCTGCAGCCTCATAACTTCATCTTCGCAGCACATCATTATTTGATATCTATTTACTACAGGGGTGTCAGCTGTGATATCCTAGTACTAAAGGGAGTGCGCGAGGGTGGGTTGCAAATTGCTTATTGTATAGTTAGAGATGTTTTCAAGTTGGAAGATGTAACTTGTTATTTATGCCATGGGTGAATTTGTGCTCCTGGAGGAGGGGGCTCTGTATCTCCCCCTTTGCTCTATTTGTAATACTTGAGTAGATGTATATGATGGTATATCACATCTGGCTGGATAGCATGCAAAACAAATCTTTACCCTACACCCCTGTACATGTGAAAGCAAAATCTAAAATTAAAACTACACGTAAACCTAGATTGGATATAAGATTTCCATATACGCCTTTGACATTATATGGTAGGAGGGACAGTTATGAAACCACACTACACATCTGGAAAGGGATGTCCTCAGACCATGTTCGTGGACGGTGATTTGTGTAGGGTCTGTTCTCAACCACACTGAGCTTCCGTGCAACCAGTCTCCTGAAGTCCCCATCCCAGTTTGCAACATCATGCCGAGTGTTGCCACCCCACTGTGCCTTGTCCTGAGCTTTCAGGAGTCGGTGGGATTGCTACAGTTTGTGGGAAGCCATGAGCACAACAGTGAATTGTCTCCCAGCTCCGACGGCTGACTTCCCCCCAAGTCAGAGCTCAAAACAGATAGGCTGCTTTTCGGAGTCTCAAGTCAGGGATGCCACGCCTCGTGTTAGACAGTCAGGGAGGATTTGGCGGGTACTTGCGTTTCTGTGCATGGTATTGGGGAAATGATTTTTCTCCTCTTCTATTTGCTCTAATTGTTCAATTTTACAGAGGTATTGCAAATAAATGGCGGCTGAATAGATATAGGACAGTCGGCCGATTAATATCGATGAAGACAAAAGAAACCACAATTGCTGGAATCTTGGGCAGAAGATAAAGTACTCAAGAAAACCCATGTACTCAAGAAAAGACAGTATCCATTTAGTAGAATTCGGGTTAATTAATATGACGTGGATCGAGTATAATGAAAAGTTTGGTTATGCTTGGTATCCAATCAGATCACATAATATATACAAATGCAATTGAGAAAGGCAATTGAGAAAGGCAAGAGCAGAGGGGGAATGGGGTGCACACCTTGTAGAATATTGCCCTTAGCACTGCAGCATATCAGGTTCATAGACAAAATGTTTCAGTCTCGGGAGGGAACTGACAAGCGACGCCTCGGGTCAGAATGTTAAGTAGGGTTCCACACCAAAATGCCACCTGTCCTTGTGTGACCTGAAGTGTTCTTCCAATGCTTTGTTTTATTTGATTAAAGCAGATGCATTTACTCTTGCATTGTGGGGGTGATGGATGCACACGTTTTAATCGATGTACGACGCAAACTTTCTGGAGCAACTCAGTGGATCGGACAGGATATCTCTGGAGGAAAGAAATAGGTGGAGGAAGATTCGGGTTGCGACCGTTCTTCAGATTGAAAGTCAGGGGAGAGGGAAACATTTGTTCCTGTGCCTTTTCTCCAGAGATGCTGCCTGACTCGCTGAGACGCTCCAGCATGGTGTGTCTATCTTTCACATGAACCAGCATCTGCAGTTCCTTCTTTCACTTTTAATTGATGAAGTCGGATGGTATAGAACTCTCCATTCATCATGCGCCCGCATTGTGCTTCGGAGTGGCTTTAGAGGGCATTTTGAACAGTGAAAGGCAGCGGAATTTGATCCCATTGATACTCCAGGAGATTTTCGACAATCCCTAATTCCCAACTCTACTGTGAGATTGTAAAGCTCTCAGTTACGAAGACCCAGCCGGCCACTGCATTCACAGCTCCATATGTCCGGGAAGTCCATCCCTGAGCAATTCTTCGCTTTCTTATTTGACGTGACTCTGTCCCGCTCCTTCACAATATCTTCCTTATTAATCTTGTCATTCAGTTGGAAATGATCCAGGCTAGATTAACCAGGATGCCCGGGCCTATGGTCTTGGGTTACATGGAGAGGTTAGGTAGGCTGGGATATTTTTTTTCTTTGGTGTGCAAGAGAATGAAGGGTGACTTTACTGAGGTGTGCAAGTTAAAGAGATGCCAGGATAATGTGAACGCTCACAGTCCTTTTTTTCCCACAAATTGGAGGGTGCAGACTTAAGGCGAGATGGAGACATTTAATAGGGATCTGGGGATATCATGTTTACTTATAGAGCAGTCCACATCTGGACCGCAATGCCAGAGAAAGCTGGAAAAGCGAGTAACATTCGGGATGTTAAAAGACATTCAGGCAACTGTGTGGATAGCAGGCAAATAGCCCTAGCTTACAATTGCCACTTGGTTGGCATGGACAATGTGGACTGAATGGCCTGTCTCCGTGTGGTATACTGCTTTCTCATTCTACCACTTAAGGCACTATGACTCCAGTAAATCTATCGACATGTTTTGCTGAGGGTTACGTTTCAGTGTTGTACAGCTCTATAACTGCATGTCTCTACGCTCTTCACAGCAAGTCATCAAATGCATGAAGAGAGGAAGCCGTGCGGCCGGTTCTAGACTTCTCCTCAACCTGGTGACTGAGAAAGAGCCGCGGCTCCGTAAACTGATATGGAAATGTTTCATGAAAATGCACCACCTGCTCCCCAAACTGGAAGAGTTGCTGAAAGCAATGGGGGAAGAAGGTACAGGACATGTTTCAATACAGAATTTGACCTATTCGTCAAAATGCAACTCAGACTTATTCCATGAACTGATTCCAACAGGTTCTGATCTGATCAAATTGTTCAAAGCAAGGAAGGCTTCCTCGGAACTATCTGCTCATCTGAAAGGTATTAAATTGCATGTTTTGTTTAGTTTAGTTCAGGGATACGGCATGGAAAGATGACATTCTGCCCACTGCATACACACCATCCATCTCTCACCCCTTCACGCTAATCCTATTGTATCCCATGTTTATATTAACTTGCAGTCTTCGGACAATTTACAGAGGACAATTTGCTTAAGTCCAATTAACCTAAATCTTTGCAATGTGAAAGGAAACATAGAAACATAGAAAATAGGTGCAGGAGTAGGCCATTCGGCCCTTCGAGCCTGCACCGCCATTCAATATGATCATGGCTGATCATCCAACTCAGTATCCCATACCTGCCTTCTCTCCATCCTCCCTGATCCCTTTAGCCACAAGGGCCACATCTAACTCCCTCTTAAATATAGCCAATGAACTGGCCTCAACTACCCTACTTTCTGTGGCAGAGAATTCCACAGATTAACCACTATTTGTGTGAAAAAAAAAATTCTCACCAGTCCTAAAAGACTTCCCCCTTATCCTTAAACTGTGACTCCTTTCTTCTGGACTTCCCCAACATTGGGAACAATCTTCCTGCATCAAGTCTGTCCAACACCTTAAGAATTTAGTACGTTTCTATAAGATCCCCCCTCAATCTTCTAAATTCTAGCGAGTACAAGCCGAGTCTATCCAGTCTTTCTTCAGATGAAAGTCCTGCCATCCCACGAATCAGTCTGATGAACCTTCTCTGCACTACCTCTATGGCAAGAACGTCTTTCCTCTGATTAGGAGACCAAAACTGTACGCAATACTCCAGGTGTGGTCTCACCAAGGCCCTGTACAACTGCAGTAGAACCTCCCTGCTCTTATACTCAAATTCTTTTGCTATGAATGCTAACATACCATTCGCTTTCTTCACTGCCTGCTGCACCTGCATGCCTACTTTCAATGACTGGTGTACCATGACACCCAGGTCTCGTTGCATCTCCCCTTTTACCTAATCGGCCACCATTCAGATAATAGTCTACTTTCCTCTTCTTGCCACCAAAGTGGATAACCTCACATTTATCCACATTATACTGCATCTGCCGTGCATTTGCCCACTCACCCAACCTATCCAAGTCACCCTGCACCCTCCTAGCATCCCCCTCACAGCTAACACTGCCCCCCAGCTTTGTGTCATCTGCAAACTTGGAGATGTTGCATTAAATTCCCTCTTACAAATCATTAATATATATTGTAAATAGCTGGGGTCCCAGCACCGAGCCTTGCGGCATCCCACTAGTCACTGCCTGCCATTCTGAAAAGGACCCGTTTACTCCTACTCTTTGCTTCCTGTCTGCCAGCCAGCCACATCAATACTGAACCCCCAATACCGTGTGCTTTAAGTTTGCATACTAATCTCTTATGTGGGACCTTGTCGAAAGCCTTCTGAAAGTCCAGATATAACACATCCACTGGTTCTCCCTTATCCACTCTACTAGTTACATTTTCGAAAAATTCTATAAGATTCGTCAGACATGATTTACCTTTCATAAATCCATGCTGACTTTGTCCAATGATTTCACCACTTTCCAAATGTGCTGCTATCCCATCTTTAATAACTGACTCTAGCATTTTTCCCACTACCGATGTTAGACTAACTGGTCTGTAATTCCCCGTTTTCTCTCTCCCTCCCTTTTTAAAAAGTGGGGTTACATTAGCTGCCCTCCAATCCTCAGGAACTACTCTAGAATCTAAAGAGTTAAAAGAAATTATCACTAATGCATCTATTATTTCTGGGGCTACTTCCTTAAGCACTCTGGGATGCAGCCTATCTGGCCCTGGGGATTTATCGGCCTTTAATCCATTCAATTTACCTAACACCACTTTCCGGCTATCCTGTATTTCACTCAGTTCCTCCATCTCATTTGATCCCCGGTCCCCTGCTATTTCCGGCAGATTATTTATGTCTTCCTTAGCGAAGACAGAACCAAAGTAGTTATTCAATTGGTCTGTCATGTCCTTGTTCCCCATGATTAATTCACCTGTTTCTGACTGCAAGGGACCAACATTTGTTTTAACTAATCTTTTTCTCTTCACATATCTAAACTTTTGCAGTCAGTTTTTATGTTCCCAGCCAGTTTTCTTTCATAATCCATTTTCCCTTTCCTAATTAAGCCCTTTGTCCTCCTCTGAATTTTTCCCAGTCCTCTGGTAGGCTGCTTTTTCTGGCGAATTTGTATGCTTCATCTTTTGTTTTCATACTATCGCTGATTTCCCTTGTTATCCATGAATGCACTACCATCCCTGATTTATTCTTTTGCCAAACTGGGATGAACAACTGTTGTAGATCATCCATGCAGTCTTTAAATGCCTTCCATTGCATATCCACCGTCAACCCTTTAAGAATCAATTGCCAGTCAATCTTGGCCAATTCACATCTCATACCCTCAAAGTTACCTTTCTTTAAGTTCAGAACCATTGTTTCTGAATTAACAATGTCACTCTCCATCCTAATGAAGAACTCAACCATATTATGGTCACTCTTGCCCAAGGGGCCATGCACAACAAGACTGCTAACTAACCCTTCCTCATTACTCAATACCCAGTCTAGAATAGCCTGCTCTCTCGTTGGTTCGTCTACATGTCCGTTTAGAAAACTATCCTGCATACATTCCAAGAACTCCTCTTCCTCAGCACCCCTGCCTATTTGATTCACTCAATCTATATCTAACAGTCGTATGTTGTTTATCATATACATCAATGATCTGGATAATGGTGTGGTAAATTGGATTAGTAATCAGTTACTAATTAATATGCAGATGATACTAAGATAGGTGGTGTCGTGGATAATTAAGTATATTTTCAAAGTCTACAGAGATTTAGGCCATTTGGAAGAGTGGGTTGAAAGATGGCAGATTGAGTTTAATGCTGATAAGTTTGAGGTGCTTCATCTTGGCAGAACAAATCAAAATAGGACGTACATGGTAAATGGTAGGGAATTGAGGAATACAGTTGAACAGAGGGATCTAGGAATAACTGTGCATTGTTCCCTGAAGGTGGAATCGCATGTAGATAGGGTGGTAAAGAAAGCTTTTGGTGCGCTGGCCTTTATAAATCAGAGCATTGAGTATAGAAGTTGGGATGTAATGTTAAAATTGTACAAGGCATTGGTGAGACCAAATCTGGAGTATGGTGTACAATTTTAGTCGCCAAATTATAGGAAAGATGTCAACAAAATAGAGAGAGTACAGAGGAGATTTACTAGAATGTTGCCTGGGTTTCAGCACCTAAGTTACAGAGAAAGGTTGAACAAGATAGGTCTTTATTCTTTGGAGCGCAGAAGGTTAAGGGGGGACTTGATAGAGGTATTTAAAATTATGAGAGGGGTAGACAGAGTTGACGTGGATAAGCTTTTTCCATTGAGAATAGGGAGGATTCAAACAAGAGGGCATGATTTGAGAATTAAGGGACAAAAATTTAGGGGTAACATGAGGGGGAACTTCTTTACTGGTAGCTGTGTGGAATGAGCTTCCAGTGGAAGTGGTGGAGGTAGGATTGATTTTATCATTTAAAAATAAATTGGATAGGTATATGGACGGGAAAGGAATGGAGGGTTATGGTCTGAGTGCAGGTAGATGGGACTAGGTGACAGTAAGTGTTTGGCATGGACTAGAAGGGTCGAGATGGCCTGTTTCCATGCTGTAATTGTTATATGGTTATATGTAGATTGAAGTCACCCATTATATCTGTTTTAACTTTGTTGCATGCATTTCTAATTTCCTGGTTGAAGCCATCCCCAACTTCACTACTACTGTTAGGTGGCCTGTACACAACTCCCACTAGCGTTTTCTGCCCCTTAGTGTTTCGCAGCTCTACCCATATCAATTCCACATCCTCCAAGCTAATGTCCTTCCTTTCTATTGCATTAATCTCCTCTCTAACCAGCAACGCTAACCCACCTCTTTTTCCTTTCTGTCTATCCTCCTGAATATTGAATATCCCTGGATGTTTAGCTCCCAGCCTTAGTTACCGTGGAGCCATGTCTCCAACTATATCATATTAATTAATAACTATCTGCACATTCAACTTATTACGAATGCTCCTTGCATTGAGACACAAAGCCTTCAGACTTGTTTTTACAACACTCATACAATTTTGTTGAGAAGTGGCCCTTTTTGATTTTTGCCCTGGATTTGTCTGCCTGCCACTTTTACTTTTCACCTTGCTACCTATTGCTTCTACCCTCATTTTACACCCCTCTGCCTCTCTTCTCTTGTACCCATCCCCCTGCCACATTAGTTTAAATCCTCCCCGACAGCACTAGCAAACACTCCCCCAAGGACATTGGTTCCATTCCAGCCCAGGTACAGACCGTCTTGTTTGTACTGGTCCCACCTCCCCCAGAACAGGTTCCAATGCCCTAGAAATTTGAATCCCTCCCCTTGCATAATTTTTCAAGCCACGTATTCATCTGAAATATCCTCCTATTTCTACTCTGACCAGCACATGGCACAGGTAGTAATCCAGAGATTATTACCTTTGAGGTTCTACTTTATCTCCTAGCTCCCTAAATTCACCTTGTAGGACCTCATCCCGTTTTTTACCTATATCGTTGATTCCAATGTCACCACGACAACTGGCTGTTCACCCTCCCCCTCCAGAATGTTCTGCAGCCGCTCAGAGACATCCCTGACCCTTGCACTAGGGAGGTAACATACCATCCTGGAGTCTCATTTCCGGCTGTAGAAACGCCTATCTATTCCCGGTACAATTGAATCCCCTATTACTATAGCCCTTCCACTCTTTTTCCTCCCCTTCTGTGCTGCAGAGCCACCCATGGTGCCATGAACTTGGCTGCTGCTGCATTCCCCGATGAGCCATCTCCCCAAACAGTTTAGGAGGGAGATGGCCGCAGGGGACTCCTGCAAAACCTGCCTACTGCTACACTGGCTAGTGGCCACCCGTTCCCTTTCTGTCCGCTTAACTTTTACCTGCGGTGTGACTAACTCACTGTACATGCTATTCACGACTTTCTCCGCATCGTGGATGCTCCAGTCTGAATCCAACCGCAGCTCCAATCGTTCAATGCGGTCTGCCAGGAGCTGCCGCTGGACACACTTCCTGCAAACGTAGTGACCAGGAACACCGACAATATCCCTGATCTCCCACATGTTGAAGGATGAGCAAACCATGGGGCCGATCTCAACTGACATGGCTTACCCCCAAATTAAATCAACTTACTCAAACTATAACAAGCTTAATCCTTTAAACTACCCTTTACTAAAAAGCACTGTACCTTTAACTCACGGAACCCTCAACTCACGGAACCCTCAACTCACGGAACCCTCAACTCACTTAAGCTCACTTAACTGGGCTTCCCCCAGATGGGAGCATGAGCAGAGAGACAGAGGGGTGTAAAGTTAAGGTTGCAAGGTCACTAAATTCAAGCGCAGCTTCATGCCACTTCAAGCAGGGTGCAAGACTACCAAATTGAAATGCTGTTTCATACCATTTCATGCAGGGTGCAAGGCCACCAAATTCAAGTGCAGTTTCATACCATTTCAGGCAGGGTGCAAGGCCACCAAATGTATGTGCAGTTTCATATCATTTCAACAGGGTGCAAGGTCACCAAATTCAAGTGCAGTTTCATACCATTTCAAGCTGGGTGCAAGGCCACCAAATTCAAGTGCAGTTTCATACCATTTCAAGCAGGGTGCAAGGCCACCAAATTCAAATGCAGTTTCATACCATTTCAAGCAGGGTGCAAGGCCACCAAATTCAAATGCAGTTTCATGCCATTTCAAGCCTGGTGAAACCACCATAAAACAACACAAAACACTACAAAACACCACATAAAAACCACACTCACAGTTCAACAGACTGTCAGTGTGTTCAGTTGATTCGCAGCTCAGATAGAGGGTCATGACCTCTCCCTACCCATCTTGCAGAGACTAAGCCATGCCCACACTTCCACGTTTTATAGTCCCTCCCCCTCTCAACGGAAGGGGCGTGGCCTGCATGACGTGATTGACAGGAAAGATAATCTTAAAATGTTTTAAACACAAATAACTCTTTTATTTTCATCGATGGAAAATATCCTCTGCGCCTGATGAGCGTAGGGGGACTGAGTAAGATGGCCAAAAATCACAGCCGTAAGTGTTAGCGTTTTTTCTAAAATCAATATACAGTGCAAACAGGAAGTGGTCAAGTTTATACTTTTAATCATGTGCCTTTTCAAAGCCACCACATTTGTCTTTTCAAAGCCACCACATTTGTTTTTTCAAACCAAACACCACCATTTGCTTTGCTTTTTCAAACCAACCACCAGCATTTGCTTTGCTTTTACAAACCAACCACTAACATTTGCTTTGCTTTTACAAACCAACCACTACCATTTGCTTTGCCTGTTCAAAGTCACCGCCACCATTTGCTTTGCCTTTTCATAGCCACCACCACCACCACCATCATTTGCTTTGCTTTTTCAAACATCCACCACCATTTGCTTTGCTTTTTCAAACCAACCACCACCATTTGCTTTGCATTTCCAAAGCCACAACCATTTACTTTGCCTTTTCAAACCAACCACCACCATTTACTTTGCTTTTTCAAACCAACCACCACCATTTGCTTTGCCTTTTCAAACCAACCACCACCATTTGGTTTGCCTTTTCAAAGCCACCACCACCATTTGCTTTGATTTTTCAAACCAACCACCACCATTTGCTTTGCTTTTTCAAACCAACCACATTTTCATTTTCAAAACACATTAAGGGCATGCGCAGGTCAGTAAAACCACACTCACAGTTTAGTAAACATGTGTTCAGTGTTCATTGATTCACAGCTCAGACAGAGAGTTATGACCTTTCGCTCCCCCATCTTGCAGCGACTGAGGCACGTCCACACTTCCGGGTTATATAGTCCCTCCCCTCCCACCGGAAGGGGCGTGGCCTTCACTGCCTGATTGACAGGAGAGAGAATCTCAACATTTTTTAAACATTAATAAGTCTTTTATTTTTAATCGATGGGAAAAATCCTCTTGTCCTGCGCAGTGGAGGGGGACTGAGTAAGATGGCCAAAAATCACAGCCGTGAGTGGTAGCATTTTTTCCAAAATCAATTTGCAGCGCAAACAGGAAGTGGTCAAGATTTGAGTTTTAATTCTATAGATGTAAATCCCGCCACGTGCTTTGACAACCACAATAACTGGAGTCATAGTCATAGAGTAATACAGCGTGGAAACGGGTCCTTCGTCCTAACTTGTTCCAGCTATACTAGTCCCACCTGCCTGCATTGAGTCCATATCCCACCAAACCTGTCCTATCCATGTACCTGTCTGTTTCTTGAACGTTGGGATAGTCCCTCCCTCTGGCAGCTCGTTCACCCAGACAGTTGTGAATTAGTGGAATTCTCTGCCACAGAAGGTAGTGGAGGCCAATTCACTTGATGTTTTTAAAAGAGAGTTAGATGGAGCTCTAGGGGCTAGCAGAATCAAAGGATATGGGAAGAAGGCAGGCACGGGTTACTGATTGTGGATCATCAGCCATGATCACAATAAATGGCGGTGCTGGCTCTAAGGGCCAAATGGCCTCCTTTTGCACATATTTTCTATGTTTCTATGTTCCATAAACCCACCTCCCTTTGTGTGAAGTTGTTACCCTTTTGAGATTCATATTAAATCTTTTCCCCTTCACCTTAAACCTATGTCCTCTGGTCTCGATTTACCTACTCTTGGCAAGAGAGTCTGTGCATCTACCTGATCTATTCTTCTCTTGATTTTATATACCTCTGTAAGATCACTCCTCATCCTCCTGCGCTCAAGGAGTAGTCTCAGCCTACTCAACCACTCCCTATAGCTCAGACGCTATAGTCCAGGCAACATCCTCGTAAATCTTCTCTGTACCCTTCCAGCTTGATAACATATTTCCTGTAATATATTCCGCAACTCCACCAATTTTGGTTGTGTCTGGAAATTTACAAATCAACCCATCTATATTTACGGCCAGGTAATTTTGATATATCATAAACAGCAAAGTTCCGAGCACAGACCACTGCGGACTGCATCGGTCACAGACATCCAGCCAGAACAACTCCCTTCTAACACAACCATGTGTCCTGCATCAGTAAAATGGTTCAGAATACAACCGAACAATTCACCGCGATTCTAATGCATCGTAATCTTCTAAATCAACCTACAATGATGGGGTTTATTAAATGCCTTTCAAAAGTCCATGTAGAAAACATCTACTCTCAGTACCTCATCGATCACCTAACTGAACTCCTCAAAAACACAGTTGTTGATATGACACGACCTGTCGTGTACAAAGTCGCTCTGACTTTCCCAAATGCTTCCATTCTATTCAATATGCAAGCAAATCTTATTCCAACAAAACCTCTCCAATGACATCCCATCCACTGACGAGGTTCACCAGCCTATAATTTCCTGGTTCATCTCCACTTTCTTCCTTAAACAAAGGAACAATCCTGGGTACTCTCCAGTCCTCTGCGATTATGGAGAGACAGGTCATTGATAGTCTTAAACATTGGAAGTACACTATCTAATGAACGACGGCACGCCGGAATATCTCGCACCATCCATATTCCGGGAATTTCTTTCATTCCTGCGTTGATTACTCTTGAATTTAGAGTTGTAGTGATTGATTTATACTAAAACATAACACGGAAACAGGATCTACGGTCTAATTTGGCCATACCGACCAAAATGCCCAGTTTAAGCTCTCCCGACCAGTATTCCTCTAAACCTTTCCAATCCATGTAATTGTCCAAATATTATTTTTCCAATTTTGTTCTGATTAGTTGCCTAATAAACAACAATAACTAATAACTGTAATATTAGGATACTGTGAATGTATTTTTCTTTGCATATGAACCTAATTTCAAGAACTTTGTTTATCTCACCTGATAAAAGATGTTCAGCAGAAGCACATGGAGACTCTGCGAGCACAGACTGAAACACTGAGTGTGAACACCATCCTGATGAACGAGAAGGTTAAGGTTTTCCAGCTGCTTGATCGATACGCTGAGCTCACAATCATCTCCACTGTTCGAGATCGGACACTGGTGGAACATGAGCTGCTGGCAAGAGGCCGGGACCATGAAGAGTGGAGAGAGGAACAACTCGGGGGAAAGTTGGAAAAAATCCAAACTGATCAGTTATTCCAGAACATTTCGGCGAGCAAATCGAAATCTGGGAGTTCATCTGCCGTGGCCGGCGTTCCGGGGATCGGAAAAACAACAATGGTGCAAAAGATTGTTCATGACTGGGCCACAAAGAAAAGATTCCAACAATTCCAGTTTGTGTTCAGTTTCAAATTCCGGGATTTGAACATGATTAAAGACAGAGTAACCCTGAGGAAACTGATTCTGGAGCAGTATCCTCACTTTAAGAATGTCTTGGGAGAGATCTGGAAGAACCCAGAGGGATTGCTGTTTATATTCGATGGTCTGGATGAATTCAAGGGTAGAATCGATTTTGCTGACAGTCAGAGAGACACAGAACCTCAGCACCAGTGTCCAGATCCCGAGTGGTGGTGTAACGTGTCTGACATTGTGTACAGTTTAATCCAGCACAAGCTGCTCCCAGGGTGTTCAGTGCTAGTGACCACCCGCCCCACTGCGTTACATTTACTGGAAAAGGCACAGATCAGTGTCCGGGCTGAAATCCTGGGATTTGTTGGTGAGGAACGGAAGGAATATTTCACCAGGTATTTTGAAGATCAGACGGTGGCAGCAGCTGTTTTCAAACACGTGGAGGAGAACGAGATCCTGTACACCATGAGCTATAACCCCTCCTACTGCTGGATCCTCGGCCTGACACTGGGCCCCTTCTTCACACAAACGCACCGGGACCCGCAGCGAGTTCCCAAGACCATCACCCAACTATATTGCTACTTTATTTACAACATCCTGAAAAACCACGGCCGTGAGATTGAGAACCTCCGTGAGGTGTTACTGAGGCTTGGTCAGATGGCCTTCACTGGAGTGGCTGAGAAGAACATTGTGTTCACAGATGAAGATTTGATCAAATACAATCTGCAGCCTTCCCAGTTCCTGTCCGGGTTCCTGATGGAACTTTTGGAGAGAGAGGATTCAGCCCGGAGCGTGGTGTACACCTTCCCGCACCTCACCATCCAAGAGTTTGTAGCCGCACTCGCACAATTCCTGACTGTAGATCCCAGGAATATCGTGAAATTCCTGTCTGAAGCCCACAGCACGACAGATGGTCGATTTGAAGTATTTCTCCGTTTTGTCGCTGGTCTCTCCTCCCCATGGGCAGCTCGGGGCCTGGAGGAGTTTCTGGGTCCACTTCCTAATGAAACAATCTGCCGAGTGATTGACTGGGTGAAGGAGGAGGTTCAACGCCAGGCTGGAAACACATGGAGTGAGTTTGGTAAAAGGAGGCTCCTGAACACGATGCACTACCTGTTTGAGTCTCAGAATCGTGCACTGGCTCAGCAGACATTGGGATCTGTGGAAACACTTTCATTCCATGGACTAGGACTGACCCCGATTGACTGTGCGGTCCTGTCTCATGCCATCAGGCACTGTGATACAATCAAACACCTCGAACTGTCCTTCTGCCGCATTCAATGTGAAGGTCTCCAGCGGCTGGGACCGGCTCTACACAAGTGTCAGTACTTGAGGTAACTGTCCGTTTGACACCGACACTGAACTGTAAAATTATTTCACTATTTTGTTATTCCGTCCAGCACCCCTTCTATTTTGCTGGATGGAAGATCCCAGAGATGCTGCCTGACCCGCTGAGGTACTCCAACATTTTCTGTCTACCCCTTCTATGAAGCCGGCCGTTACTGTGCACGACAACCCTCCTATTTAACTCCCGCCCCCCCGGGTCACCGGTGGTCGATTCTGCTGTCATCTTCCCCCTACCCCGGGTCGCCGGTGGTCGACGACATCCCACCCTACCCACCCTTGCCGGTGGTCGACTCTGTCTCCCCCTCCCCCGGGTCACGCGTGTTGCAGCCGTTGTCTGCACGGGGAACATTACTCGGTGAACGGGGAATGAGAGTAAATGGTGAGTCTCAACCACAGAGATTTGTTCAATAATGTGCTGAGCTGTTTCCATAAATATCCGTTTGGGAGCAGTTATCTCAGCCCCGGGCTTTGTACCAGTTTGTTTCTTACTCTGTCTGTTTGTGTTCAGACTGGGACGCAACAACCTGGGAGATTTGGGAGTGAAACTGGTGTCTGCGGCACTGAGGAACCCGGACTGTAAAATACAGAGACTGAGGTAAGTCCCAGACTGTGAGAGATTGTGTTTACACTCACTGGATGTCTGACACAGAACATTAATATGATCAGTAATGGTGTCACTGATAAACACTGGGGATTTGCACCGTCTCCTGTCTCTCTGTGTCCCTCACCCTCACTCTCTCTCATCTCCAGGCTGTGGGATGTCGGTCTCACAGATTCTGGAGCCGAGGATCTCGCCTCCGCTCTCAGTACAAACCCCTCACTGACGGAGCTGAACATTGGGGACAACGCGCTGGGAGATTCCGGAGTGAAACTGGTGTCTGCGGCTCTGAGGAACCCGGACTGTAAAATACAGAAACTGTGGTAAGTCCCAGACTGTGAGAGATTGTGTTTACACTCACTGGGTGTCTGACACAGAACATTGATATGATCAGTAATTGTGTCACTGATAAACACTGGGGATTTGCACCGTCTCCTGTCTCTCTGTGTCCCTCACCCTCACTCTCTCTCATCTCCAGGCTGGACAGTGTTGGTCTCACAGATTCTGGAGCCGAGGATCTTGCCTCCGCTCTCAGTACAAACCCCTCACTGACGGACTTGAGCCTGGGACACAACCACCTCACAGACCGATCTGTCCCCGCTCTCTGCCGGACTCTCTCCAATCTGGAGCGGATCAGGTGAGTGTTTGTGTTAATGTTTAATGTGATGAAATATCTGAATATGTGATGAATTCTCTTGTGATTTTGTTCTGTAAGTGTTGTTGAAATATTAACCCCAGTCCCTGTTATTGACACTGTTGTTTCATCTGTTTATTTCCTCTTTATTCCTCAACTGTTTCAGGCTGTGGGGGAATGACTTCAGTGAAGATGGAAAGAACCAGCTGAAGAGTCTGCGGGGAATCAGACACGGACTGTATGTGGACATGTGAACATCTCTGGGTGTGAACGTCACCGCCCTGGGGACCGGAACATTGTTGGCCGATTCCCCACCCTCCCCTTTAAACGGCCGCCCTCCCCTTTAAACGGCCACCCTCCCCTTTAAACGGCCGCCCTCCCCTTTAAACGGCCGCCCTCCCCTTTAAACGGCCACCCTCCCCTTTAAACGGCCGCCCTCCCCTTTAAACGGCCACACGCCGAGTTTAAACCCAACGGTTCCCGGGCCGGGCGGGCGATGACATCAGAGGCGGCCATGCCCGCTGTCACGTGACCCGGATACGCGGCGCTGCTGCTGCTGATGCCGGATATCCGGTGCTGCCCCCAGTGGGGGACGGGGGAATTACAGCGGGACCTGCAGGATCCTGGATGTGATGTCATCATCAGCTCCTGCTGAATATTGATGACATCAGCAGCACTGTTCTACAGCAATATCTGTTACTGCTTTATCGTCTGTAACTCACTGAGAGATTTAGTAAATAGTTCATTACAGTCATAAATATTGTAAGTCAGTGGATGTGTAGATTACTAATATTTGCAGAACTCAATGACATTGGGCAATCCCAGACAACCGCTCGGATCATTGTAAATGTGATCAGAAATATGTGACCGCCCCAATCTCTCCAATATTTACTTCACTCCTTTCTCCCCCTCCCCTCCCAATCCTTTCTCCGCTGCTTTCTCTGTTTATCCTTCCGCATTCTCCCCCATCTTTACCACCCTCCTGATCAACCATCAGTCTCCTCCATCATCCTGCTCCCCCCCCTCTAGCTCTCCCCCTCTAGCTCTCCCCCTCTAGCTCTCCCCCTCTAGCTCTTCCCTACTGCACCCCCCCCACTGCACTCCCCCCTACTGCACCCCCCCCCTACTGCACCCCCCCACTGCACCCCCCCCCACTGCACCCCCCCTACTGCACCCCCCCTACCGCACCCTCCCTACCGCGCCCCCCCCTACCGCGCCCCCCCTACCGCGCCCCCCCCCTACCGCGCCCCCCCCACCGCACCCCCCCTACCGCACCCCCCCCACCGCACCCCCCCCACCGCGTCCCCCCCTACCGCACCCCCCCTACCGCGCCCCCCCCTACTGCCCCCCCACTGCACTCTCCCCCCCACTGCTCCCCTCCTACTGCCCCCCCCGTACTGCTCCCCCGTACTGCTCCTCCCCTACTGCTCCCCCCTACTGCACCCCCCCCTACTGCACCCCCCCCTACTGCACCCCCCCCCACTGCACTCTCCCCCCTACAGCACCCCCCTACTGCTCCCCCTACTGCACCCCACTCCTCTTCACCTTCTACTCAGCCCCCCCCCCTCCTCACACCCTAGGTCTCATCCCTCCTCCTGTTCCGCCTTTGCTCTATCCTCCCCTCCCCTTCCCCTCATTCTCCCCCTCATTCTCCCCTCTCATTCTGCCCTCTCATTCTCCCCCTCATTCTCCCCCTCATTCTCCCCCTCATTCTCCCCCTCATTCTCCCCCTCATTCTCCCCCTCATTCTCCCCCTCATTCTCCCCCTCATTCTCCCCCTCATTCTGCCCTCTCATTCTCCCTCTCATTCTCCCCCTCATTCTCCCCCTCATTCTCCCCCTCATTCTCCCCCTCATTCTCCCCCTCATTCTCCCCCTCATTCTCCCCCTCATTCTCCCCCTCATTCTCCCCTCTCATTCTCCCCTCTCATTCTCCCCCTCATTCTCCCCCTCATTCTGCCCCCTCATTCTGCCCCCTCATTCTGCCCTCTCATTCTCCCCCTCATTCTCCCCCTCATTCTGCCCCCTCATTCTGCCCCCATATTCTGCCCCCTCATTCTCCCCCTCATTCTGCCCCCTCATTCTCCCCTCTCATTCTCCCTCTCATTCTCCCCTCTCATTCTCCCCTCTCATTCTCCCCCTCATTTTGCCCCCTCATTCTGCCCCCTCATTCTCCCCCTCATTCTCCCCCTCATTCTCCCCTCTCATTCTCCCCTCTCATTCTCCCCCTCATTCTCCCCCTCATTCTGCCCCCTCATTCTGCCCCCTCATTCTCCCCCTCATTCTCCCCTCTCATTCTCCCCTCTCATTCTGCCCTCTCATTCTCCCCCTCATTCTGCCCCCTCATTCTGCCCTCTCATTCTGCCCCCTCATTCTGCCCCGTCATCTACCACCACATTCTCTCTCCCCCCCTTTCTATCCCGGATATTATCAAGGACAGCAGGTTGGCTGGATGGTAGAAGACAAACGTGGCAATAAATGGGGCTATTTTGGTTGGCTGCCAGTGACTAGTAGGGTTCTGTAGGGGTTGGGCCTTGGTCCGCTTCTCTTCATGTTGTATTTTACTGATTTGGATGAGGGGCTTGAAGGCTTTGAGGCACAGTTTGCGAATGATATGAAAATAGGTGTGTGTGTATGTGTGTGTAGAGAAAGCAGGAACTATGGAGAAGGACTTCCACAGGTTGGTAGTGGGCAGAGAAGTGGAAGATGGAATATAGTGCAGCTATCTGTGGTCATGCATTTTGGTAGTAGGAATAAAGGCATAGACTATTTTCTAAATAGGGTGAAAATCCAGATATCGGAGATACAATGGGTACAGGATTCCCAAAAGGTTAATCAGCAAGTCGAATCAGTAATAAAGAAAGCAAACTCAATGCTTGCTAGCATTTATTTCAAGAGGGCTTGTGTACAAAAACAGGGATGTAATGCTGAGGCTCGAGAAGGCACTGGTAAGGCCAAATTTGGAATATTGTGAGCAATTTTGGGCACCATATCTGAGGAAAGATGTGCTCGCTCTGTAGAGGACCCGGAGGTGGTTTACAAGAATGTTCCTAGGAATGAGTTGATTAACCTATCATGAGTGTTTGTCAGTACTTGCTGGAGTTTAGAATAATGAGCGGGGGACCTCATTGAAACATACAGTATAGTGAAAGGCTTGGATAGTGTGGATGTGGAGAGGATGTTTTCACAAGTGGGAGAGTCTAGGTCTAGAGGTCATAACCTCAGAATTAAAGGATGTTCTTGCAGGATGGAGCTGAGGGGAAATTTCTTTAGTCCGAGGGTGGTGAATCTGTGGAATTATTTGCCACAGAAGGCTGTGAAGACAGTGGATATTTTTAATGCAGAGATAGATAGATTTTTGATTAGTACGGGTGTCAGGGGTTATGGGGAGAAGGCAGGAAAATGGGGTTAGGAGGGTGTTACTATCACCACATTCAAGAGTCATATGGACAGGTATGTTCCCAATATTGGGAGAGTCCAGAACTAGGGGTCACAGTTTAAGATCCTTCCTCAGATATTGGGCCCAAAACTGCTCAAAATGTGGGTTCTCCATTTACTACCCCAACCCTCCGGATATACAAAGATATTCTTACATTATAAGATTATCCTCTCTCCTCTCCTGTACTCTCTTTACACCAACAACTGCACCTCCACAGACACCTCTATCAAGCTTCTCAAGTTTGCGGATGACACAACCCTGATTGGACTGATCCAGGATGGGGAGGAATCTGCCTACAGACAGGAAGTGTCACTGCTGGCGTCCTGGTGCTGTAGCAACAACCTAGAGCTCAATGCTCTTAAGACAGTGGAATTGAGTGTAGACTTTAGGAGAGCTCCCCCTCCCCTCACCCCACTCACCATCAACAACACCACAGTCACATCTGCGGAGTCTT
Source organism: Raja brachyura (assembly GCA_963514005.1). Next base: position 82,663,741 of record OY740789.1, on the reverse strand, counting down.
TTAAGTTCCTGGGAACCATCATCTCCAAGGACCTTAAGTGGGGGGGGGCTACCATCGACTCCACAGTGAAAAAGGCACAACAGAGGATGTACTTCCTGCGGCAGCTGAGGAAGCACAATCTGCCACAGGCAATGATGGTCCAATTCTACACGGCCATCGTAGAGTCTGTTCTCACCTTCTCCATCATGGTCTGGTTTGGCTCAGCCACCAATCACGACACCTGTAGGCTGCAGCGAATCGTCCGATCAGCAGAGAAGGTTATTGGCTGCAACCTTCCCTCCATTGATGAACTGTACACTGCAAGGGTCAGGAAGCGAGCGGGCAAGATCATCTGTGACCCCTCTCACCCTGGCCACAAACTCTTTGAATCACTTCCCTCTGTAAGGCGACTCCGGATTGTCAAAGCTGCCACAGCCGGACATAAAAACCGTTTTTATCCACGAGTAGTTGCTCTACTCAACAACCAAAAATCTGTAGCCTCCCTTTGATTTGGTATTTTGTTGGTTCGCATGCTTGATCAATGATGCTTTATCATTAATGTTTTATTATTATTAATGTTTAGTGTTTTCTGAGTCATTCGTAACTGTCACTGTATGTCATGTTGTTACTTGTGGGCAGAGCACCAAGGCAAATTCCTTGTATGTGAGTACTTGGCCAATAAACGTACTTACTTCTAATATAAGGGAGAAAAGACAATATATTACAATTGAAAAGACAGACCCTTTATTTTGTGGACAACACTGCCACCCAGTGGTACCCCGTCACAATTATAAGTTCTGTTATTTTGTGGACTAAACTCCCACCCAGCCGTGTCCCACCCAGTGACTGGACCTGGTATTTTGTGGTCACTTTGACATTCGTTCTCCGTGGTGGACCAGATGTGGGTCGGGGCAGGGGAAATTAGCTCAGTCTTCCAAGCCTCAATTCGAACTAACCCTGACCATAAACCTCCCCTGACATCAGTCTGAAGAAGTGCGAGAAAGAACTGCAGATGCTGGATAAAATGGAGAGACTCAGCAGGTGATACATCATCTATGGAGAGAAGGAATGGGTGATGTTTCGGGTAAAGATCTGAAGAAGGGTCTCGACCCAAAACGTCACCCATTCCTTCTCTCCATAGATTCTGCCTCACCCACTGAGTTATATAGTAGACAATAGGTGCAGGAGGAGGCCATTTGGCCCTTCGAGCCAGCACCGCCATTCACTGTGATCACGGCTGATCATCCACAATCAATATTCCGTTCCTGCCTTCTCCCCACATCCCTTGACTCTGGTATCTTTCAGAGCTCTGTCCAACTCCCTCTTGAAAACATCCAGTGAATTGGCCTCCATGCCGCCTGAGGCAGAGAATTCCACAGATTCACAACTCTGGGTCAGGCAGCATCTGTGGAGACAATAAACACAAAGGATTAGAAGGTGTGAGCTACAGGGAGAGGTTGAGTAGGCTGGGTCTCTATTCCTTGGAGCGCAGGAGGATGAGGGGTGATCTTATAGAGGTGTATAAAATCATGAGGGGAATAGATCGGGTGGTCGCCCTGCCCGGAGAAAGGCCCTTCAACCCTTCTCATGCCCAGATTGGGGGAATCGAGGACCAGAGGGCATGGGTTCAAGGTGAAGGCGAAAAAATGGAAAAGATTTAATTCTGAGGTGTACATTTTTCACACAAAGGGTGGTGGGTGTATGGAACGAGCTGCCAGAGGAGGTAGTTGATGCTGGGACTATCCCATTGTTTAAGAAACAATTAGACTTGCCCGAAGGCTACGCAAACAACAGGCTGACAACACCATACACAAAATTAAGGACCCCTGTACACAGAATTTGAAGAGTGATCCAAAACAAATAGAATATACCTTCCAGGAATATTATAAAGAATTATATACACAAACCTCTACAGTAGATGGGGAATCAGTGAGGATTTTTTTTAAATACAATAGATCTGCCCTGTATTGGAGAGACACAAAATAAAATAATCACAGCAGAAATATCACTGGAGGAGATAGAGAAGACAATTGGTAGGATGAAATCAAACAAGGCCCCAGGCAGCGACGGTTCCCCTATAGAATGGTATAAAATATTTCGGAATGAGCTGAACCCACTTCTTCTGAGAACCTTTAAATGGATTATCAAAGAAGGCAAGACACCCCCGTCATGGAAAGAGGCAATTATAACATTAATCCCCAAAGAGAACAAAGATAAGGAACATTGTACCAACTACAGACCGATATCAATTCTAAATGTGGACTATAAATTATATTCTTCAATTATCTCCAAACGATTTGAAAAGTTCATGTCAGACTTAATTGATGAAGACCAGACTGGCTTTATAATAGGCAGACAAACACAGGACAGCATTAGAAGAACCCTACATATAATACACAAGATTCAAAAGTACACGTACTGTCCTGATAAGTCTAGACGCGGAGAAGGCTTTTGATAGGGTTAATTGGGAATTCTTATATCAAACACTAGATAGATTTGGCTTTACCGAAGAGTCAATTCAAGTTATTAAAGCAATTTACCAGCAACCTACTGCAAGAGTAAAGGTGAATGGGTCCTTAACTGAGAGATTTGTGTTAGGAAGAGGAACGAGACAGGGATGTTGTCTTAGCCCTACCCTGTTTGCTATATATATTGAACCATTGGCTCAAGCGATTCATCAAGATAGGGAACTGAGGGGAGTAACTATAAGAGACAGAGAACATAAAATTGGCCTTTTCGCAGATGATGTAATGATGTATCTCACGGAAGTAAACACCTCATTTCCAAGGATGATGGGGATCATAGATGAATTTAATTTTTATGCAGGATATAAAGTGAATATTTCAAAAACTCAAATCCTCCTATTTAATTGTCCTCCTCCAGAAGAAATCAAGCAAAATTATAATATTAAATGGAATTCAAAATCAATCAAATACCTAGGGATACATATAACAAAAAATATATCAATGTTGTATGGGGCCAATTATAATCACATCAACCAAAACATAAGAAATGATATAGAAAGATGGTCCACCTACCCAATGGATTTTAGTAGTAAGATAAATGTGGTGAAAATGAATATTTTGTCAAGGCTATTGTACTTGTTTCAATCTCTGCCAATTGAGGTACCATTAAAACAATTCATGGAATGGGATAAATTAATATCTAGATTTATTTGGGGAGGAAAGAAGGCCAGAATTCGATACACTACACTCCAGTTGCCAAAGGACAAAGGTGGAATGGCACTTCCAAATTTTAGGATATATTTCTATGCAGCCCAACTTTGACCACTAATTAATTGGTGTGAGGGCAGCTATAAAGCTAGGTGGAAAGAGATTGAGACATATATCCCTGACTTCCACATCCAAACACTTTTGGGAGAAAAAGCGCTTCCTGGACATATCAGGAGTATAATCGATCCAATAACGATATATTTACTTTAGAAACCTGGTTCACTCTTACCAGACAACTTAAACTGAATAAACGACAAAACGTTTTAAGATGAATAGCTTTGGATAATGAATTTAAACCAGGGATGTATGACTCAACATTTAAAGAGTGGATGAAGAAAGGAATGACTGCATTTTGTACTGTTATTGAAAATGGAGACCCAAGAAGTTTTCAAGATTTGAAGGATAGATTTGCACTTCGGAACCACGACTTGTTTAGATACCTCCAACTGAGAGATTATTACAATAAAAAGGTATAAAGGGAGGCACTAGAAGAAAAGAATCCAGTGGTAGAAGTGATAGTTAGTGCGTATCATCAAAAAACATTAAGGATTATTTCTAAACCTTATCATAGTTTAATGGAAGGTCAAGCTAAAACTACATTTTATGTCAAATTTAAGTGGGAAAAGGAATTGAACATCACAATCTCAGAGGAAGAATGGCATCATATGTGTGTAACACTACAGACATCCACTAATTCACAAAATTGGAGAGAATTTAATTGGAATTTTTTTTGATTCGGTTCTTTATTATGCCTAACATAAAAAGCAAGCAAATTCAAAGGCAGCAAACATGCTGGAGGCAATGTGGTCAAACAGATGCAAATCATGTACATATCTTCTGGAGTTGCCCAAAAATAGAATCATTTTGGGACAGAGTGAATTCAGAATTAACAGAGGTATTAGGATATACAGTCTGCAAGAAGTGTTCCATTTTATACCCGGGTAATATAAATACAGTGGTGCTGAAGGAAGGCCATTACTTGGTTAAAATCCTACTCACAGCTGGCAGAAAGGCCAGTACAAGAAACAGGCTTGGAGCGGACACACCCAGACTTAGACAATGGTTAGACATAGTCCAGGAAATATTGGTCATGGAGAAAATGACATATTCTCTAAGAGTGAAAGAAGACGAGTTCAATAGAAAATGGGAAAAATGGATTGGGTATAGAAATAAAGACATCAACACTGTATAATTTTATTGACAATAATGTAAGTTATTGGAAAATGTTTGAATATGAAACTAGTTCTGTATACTACATCATTAATTGTAAACTGAACCCCCCGCTGCACTGTTGTACGTTTCACTGTAATGTTGTAGGTTTCGTTGTTATATTTGGGTTTTATTTGTGTATATATATAAGCAATAAAAACTAAAGTGTTAAAAAAAAAGAAACAATTAGACAGGTTTGGAGGGATATGGACCAATCGCGTGCAGGTGGGACTAGTGTATTTGGGACATGTTGGGCAGTGTGGGAGAGTTGGGCCGAAGGGCCTGTTTCCATGCTGTACCACTATGACCCTTTGACAAAGTGCTGGAGTAACTCAGCGGGTTAGGCAGCATCTGTGGAGAAGACAGGCACAAAGTACTGGAGTAACTCGGCCAGGCAGCATCTGTGGAGAGAAGGAATGGGTAACGTTTTGGGTCAAGACCGTTCTTTGGTTTAGTATAGTTCAGAGATGCAGCACGGAAACAGGTCTTTTGGCCCACGGAGTCCGTGCCAACCAGCGATCACCTCGTACGCTAGCACTATCCGAGGTGTTAGGAGCTGTTGCTGTGGACAAAGAGACGGGGACGTGAGCAGCCATTGAGAGCAGCCAGGGTGCTCGGTGTGCAGGCTGAGCTTCGGCAGAGGACCACACGGCGGGGCACAATGGTTGCTCCACCAGCGGCAAGAGCTTTGCCCGGTTGTTGGTGCTGCGGGTGCACCGGCGGATGCACAGCAGTGAGCGGCCCTGCACCTGCTCCGACTGCAGCAAAGGCTTCAAGTTGTCCACGGACCTGTTGAAGCATAGGCGCCTGCAGACCGGGGAGAGGCACTACACCTGCAGCGACTGTGACAAGGTCTTCACCCACTCCTCCAGGCTGCTAGTGCACCCGCACACCCACACCGGTGAGCACCCCCTCTTTGAAAGCATCCAGAGAATTGGCCTCCACTGCCTTCTGAGGCAGAGAATTCCACAGATTCACAACTCGCTGGGTGAACAAGTATTTCCTCATCTCGTTCTAAATGGCCTACCCCTTATTCTTAAACCGAGGCCTCTGGTTCTGGACTCCCCCAACATCGGGAACATGTTTCCTACATCTAGAGTGTCCAATCCCTTAATAATGTTATATTTCAATAGGATCCCCTCTCATCCTTCTAAATTCCAGTGCATACAGCCCAGTCATTCCATTTTTTCAACATATCACAGTCCCGCCATTCCGGGGATTAACCTCGTCAACTTACGCTGCACTCCCTCAATAGCAAGAATGTCCTTCCTCAAATCTGGAGACCATAACTGCACACAATACTGCAGGTGTGGTCTCACCAGGGCCCTGTAAAACTGCAGAAGGACCTCTTGTCTCCTATACTCAACTCCTCTTGTTATGAAGGCCGGCATGCCATTAGCTTTCTTCACTGCCTGCTCTACCTGCATGCTGACTTTCAATGACTGATGTCCTGTGGTAAGGGCTTCAACGGCCTTGACCACCTGCTGCAGCACCGGCAGGTCCACACTGGCCCCTTCACCTGCCCACTCTATGACTAGGCCTTTGCCCGCTTCTCCAGCCTGCTGGCACACCGCCACGTGGATAGGCGCTGTTTAGGTAGACACAAAATGCTGGAAGAAATGGGTCACATTTCAGGTCGAGATCCTTTTTCAGTCTCTGCCCAAAACGTCACCCATTCCTTCTCTCACGAGATGCTGTCTGTCCCGCTGAGTTACTCCAGCACTTTGTGTCCTGTTTTGAAAACCAGCATCTGCAGTTCCTTGTTTTTAAACCATTCTGGTTAACCATCTCTGCACCTTCCCCAAAGCCTCCACATCAGTCCTGTAATGGAGTGACCAGGACTGTCTAGAATGCTCCAAATGCTACCTGACCAATGTCCCTTAAAGCTGCACATACACATTCCTCTCTCCTCATCTCACACCCTTTTATCTCCTTATTTTCTCTCGCCTCTGTCACTTACTCCACTCACCTGCCGATCACCCCGTCATCTGTTAACATCGTGTCAGTCTGAAGAAGGGTCCCGACCCGAAATGTCACCTGTCCATGTTCACCACAGATGCTGCCTGACCAGCTGAGTTACTCCAGCACTCTGTGAAACGTCACCTATCCATGTTCTCCACAGATGCTGCCTGACCCGCTGAGTTACTCCAGCACTCTGCGAAATGCCACCTATCCATGTTCTCCACAGATGCTGCCTGACCCGCTGAGTTACTCCAGCACTCTGTGAAACGTCACCTATCCATGTTCTCCACAGATGCTGCCTGACCAGCTGAGTTACTCCAGCACTCTGTGAAACGTCACCTATCCATGTTCTCCACAGATGCTGCCTGACCAGCTGAGTTACTCCAGCACTCTGTGAAATGCCACCTATCCATGTTCTCCACAGATGCTGCCTGACCCGCTGAGTTACTCCAGCACTCTGTGAAACGTCACCTATCCATGTTATCCACAGATGCTGCCTGACCAGCTGAGTTACTCCAGCACTCTGTGAAATGTCACCTATCCATGTTCTCCGCATATGCTGCCTGACCCGCAGAGTTACTCCAGCACTTCGTGTTCGAGCCACACAGTGCAAACAGGCCCTTCGGCCCAACTGGCCCACACCTAACAACATGTCCCAGCTACATTTGTCCCCCCTCCCCCTGCCTGCGTTTGGTCCATATCCCTCCAAACTTGTCCGATCTATGGGCCTGTCCAACTGTTTTTTAAACATTAGAATAGTCCCAGCCTCAACTACCTCCTCTGGCAGCTTGTTCCATACACCCACCATCCTTTTTGTGAAAAAGTTACCCCTCAGATTCCTATGAAATCTTTTCCCCTTCACCTTGAACCCATGTCCTCTGCTCCTCGATTCCCACACTCTGGGCAACAGATTCTGTGCATCTAACTAAATTGTGTTCCATGCAAGATTCCAGCATCTGCAGTTTCTTGTGTCTCCTTCACCTATATCCACCTATCACCTGTGAAGAAGGGTCTCAGCCTGAAACGTCACCCATTCCTTCTCTGCAGAGATGCTGCCTGTCCTGCTGAGTTACTCCAGCATTTTATGTCCACCTGTCACTTGCCAGGCTTTGTCCAGCCCCCATCTCTCTTATCCAGCTTCCTCCCCCCACCCTCTCCAATCAGACTGAAGGAGGGTTCAGACTCATAACGTTGTCTGTCCATTCCCTCTAAAGCGGTGGAGGATCTCAGTGGGTCAGGCAGCATCTGTAGAGGGAAGGGAATCTCAGGCAACCACTCCCACCTCTCCTTTCCAACTTTCTCCACCCCCCCCCCCTGTAGGGGTTTTCTCGTTTCCCACAAAAGGGATTCCCCTAGGTTCTATACCTCGGAATTATGGTGGGATATGATAAAAGGTTGAATTGACCAGAGTGTGCTGATGAGAGAAAACAGAAACCAAGATGGACTCAAAGCAAGTCTAAATTTACAGGCTTTATTAAACAATTAGAAATCGAATCTCACCAACACTACATAACACGTGGTTAAACTTATGCTTTAAACTAAGACTATGGAAGGAAAACTATCGGGCATGTCGTAAAGCTTACTTTAACAATATTTTACTCCCCTTTCCCCTTATTTACTCAACGTCCTATCCTATTTCGGGAATTTCACCAAATCACCGGGATACTCACAGCTAAGTCGATGCAGGCTCACGAGCGGTCCAGTAGAGCAGGAAGAGCAGGAAGAGCCGAAAAGAGCAGAGAGCACAGAGAGGGGAGTTCTGGCTGGACTCCTGTTTTATACCTGAGATTCCTTTGAACCCCCCAGGTGGTCCTCTGGATAAAAGGGCTTCTTTTGATGTTTCCCAGTTTCGATCTGGCATGAACAATAGGCTTCCGATGATAAGGGGTTTGCTGATGTCATGATCCCTCAGCCTGATCGTTATCCCATCCCCTGGATGGGCTCCTATTGTCTCGATGGATGGGTCATCGCCGATGGTGATTGTGCTTGTTCCTGGCCTGTTTACCATCGTCTGCTGAGGCTTGGTTCCTTCCTTTGTGTATCCAAGAAAATCTCGTTATCTCCGTCTCTGCCTTTGTTCACACCGTTGTGTGATGTCCAAGTCCACGGACCAGACGGTTTGAAACTTGAAACTGAGTCTTTCTGTGGATTGCGGGTTTTTCCGTTGCAGCCAGCAAAATCTGTCTTTTTAAAAGTTCTTCCATAATTTTGGAGGATTTGCCCCAATAACTTACATGCCCCTACGATATGTCCAGGCTTGTACACACCGTATCGATTGACAAAGTTAGTGGGCAATCCTCCAGCCTCAAGAGCTGTAAACACTCCTGGTGAGAAGGTGAAACTATGTACCCCGAAAGCCCCCTTAATCACTAAACTAGGCCCTCGAAGCACATTAACTTACACTGTACACCTTTTACTTTACATCAATCCCACAAACCATACAGTACCCTCACGACCATTCCCTGAAAATGCAGGGATTACAACATATGTACAAAACTACTGCACTAGAGTACAGATATTTTACAGTGATGGGGTGTCGTTCCGGTGACGTCGTGCGGCTCGATTTACCAGCTGTTGTAATTTGGCCATCCTCCTCCGCCTTTTAAATTTGCAATTAATGCATAGCAAATACACCACAATTATCATCTGGCAGATGATCAGAACATGGGACACGATGCGGACCCATGCTGGAACTATGATCCAGGATTCCAGGTCCCACCAACTTGGAGACTTGATCTCTTCGATCTCCCTGGCGATATCCAGAGTCTTTTGTTCCAGGGAGAAGTGTTTGTGCGACAACTCGACCTTCACCAGCAACTCTTTTAATTTTTCATTCACTGGGGGAATATCATACCCAAAATGGGCAACATAGTTAAATAAGTCAGTTACATTTTCTCGTACCGAGAGGTGAACCGAAGATGGTTCCGGGATGGGTAATATTCGCTGCTGTGCCACATGGACTTCTGCCCTGGGTTTAAAGCAGAAGCTGCTGTGCGGTATCGGGCACCACAGCTGTGATCCGTACTGATACCGCTGGGCACTTGTGGTGACACAGTACGTCCCACTGCCTATATACGCCACCTGTGGAGGGACATGGTCTGCCGCCATCGCCTCCATGGTGCAGTTTACAGGCTGTGCCCCAACAGCCCTGAACCCACACTGAGGCCTAGCCTCAGCGCCCATGTGCTGGGGACACAGGATTACCTGTGCTCCCCGGCTCCGACAACCCAAAAGGTCAATGCCTGTCACAGCTTGCTCCCTTACTATGACATAGGGCGGGACCTTCCCATAGCGAATATGCACCCCCTCACGAACAACCCCCACGTTCTCCACTCGGTACAGAGGAGCTGGTCGTACCGAGGTTCCCATCACCGGGATTCTTACGACCACTCCCATTATGGTGTGATTGGATTTTCCGCAATCCACCGGTACCGGGTAGGCCTCGGAGGCCACACGAAGCTGACAAGGACTCAAAGTGCTGTTATAAGGGTGTAGCGCTGCTAGGTGCTGGTTGCTTATCCAGGAGGGGACCCGACCTTGCCTCAGGTCTTCCAGGTTGCTCCTCCCCTCCCCCAACAACCACGCACCATACATCCCACACACCTCATTCTGTGCAGCCTGATCGGACGCATTCCGGTCCTCTTTAATCAAAGCGTTTATAGTTTTTGCATGTGTCTCCAATTGTGCGATGATTTCCTTTAGATGTAGAGTCATTGCCACCTCTTCGTGCAGTCCCGATCCTACCACCGCATTTTCCTCCCCCAGAACCTTTCGTAACTGGCCCTTCAACTGATTGATCTGCAGGGCCAGTTCTACGTTGTCCATGTTATTAATAATGGACGTCCCCGTGTTAAATGCTGTAAAACCATCGTTAACCACCCCTCGTCTTTGCCTACCGGACCCCAAACTGAAATCCCCTCCCCCGCGGTACATCTCTTCTATGTCTATGTCCCCAAAATCCAGGTTGTGGAATTTCTGGAACATGTCTCTTAGCAGGGCCTGATATAATAATTCCGTCTCGCGGGGGCACCATGCAGGTAACCGCACTTCAGTCAAATTTAATACTACTGAGGCCACAGCGTAATGCACTCCCTGGTACAGCACCCTTTTGGTTGGGACAAGTGCTAATCCATTCTCCGGTCCTTTGGTGGTGGTTGGACAGTTGTGAGGGTCGATCGGTTGGGCTGTGGGTAGGGGCTTCTTCACCTGAACCAGCAATTCGGTGGCTTTTACTGTCATCCCAGCCCTGGGGGCCACACATGCCTGCCCACTGCGGTCCCAATCTATCCCGTTCCCGGGGTTCTGCCACCACTTGACGAAGGTGATTGATGCCCCTACCGGACACACCTTGGCAGACCCCCATAGACATAAATAAAGCCCCTGGTCATAGGCCCACCATTTGTCCCAACATACAGTGATCCCTCCCGGTGACCCCGTGATGGTCCGGTAGGTATCATTGTCCAGTCTTTCCCAGTCTGAGGATCGATCCCTCATGTCCGAGCTCAGCTTCCTGAGCCACCACCATCTCCCCAAAGGAACGTCCCCCTTACAGGTTAAACACACCTGCCTGCCCTCAGTCACCCTAACCCGGTCGGTAGCCATCTGTATCTCGGCACAGGGTATGGATGCTTCCCCGTAGGCGAAGCTCCTGTGGCTGGAGAACCTGGTCGAGTTCGACCCCAGCCATCCAGGCCATCTCCCCTCATGGGAGTATCCGGCCTGGCTATCCGCTACCAGGTTTCCTTGCCCAGTAGACACGAGGGGTGCTCTGTCCCCTGAGCACCCATATACGATGGACTCCTCCGTGTCCCCGCGACGCGCCACGCACATCCGGAGGCACATCGTTGCCATCATCCATACGGCGGGGCTACCCATCTGGAAAACAAAGCGAAACACCTCCTTGCCTCCACAAAGCTATCTGCCCAATAATGGCATTTGGGGCTTTGATTTTGTCTGTTGTGGTCCACTTTTCCACAGCAAATCCCTTCGATCCCGTACTGTCTGTCCCTGTACTCCCCTGTAGCTATACAAAACCTTATCTCTAGTTATGCTAACTACATCTACTTACACACAAACCACTGCTATATACACTGCCACCCGTCTCCGGGTGGCCAACTCATAACTGGTCCCCGTCACGTTGGGGCCACCCCTCTGGTGGGCCCACCCGTGCAGGCCAGAACTCCTCCTGTCGAGGGGCCTGACTGCCCCTCACCTCCCTTTGTACTACGGGGTTCCGAGTTACCCCTACGTTCCCTGTGGAGACTGGGCTCCCTCCAGCCGCACTCCGAAGTGCCCTGTTTCGGCCACTCTCCTTCCCGGCCCTCCTGTGGCCGGCCCTAGCCCTAGGTTTAATTAGGGATGGGGACCACCTTATTGGGGGTTTAGTGACCCTGTCACTCCTACGTCAGACCGGGGGTTCCCACGCCAGAGGTGATACCACCATCTCCTCTGTTTCTGCTACTTCTTCCTCTTGTAGGCAGTCTACGGTACCTGCCTGCGGAGGGCTGGAGTCAGCCTCCTTCTCAGCTGCTTCCAGTCCTCGCCCTGGGACACAGCCGGCTACTTCAGGCTGACTACCTGTGGACTCGCCTGGCTCCCCCACGGTTTCCACATCAACCCGGGACTGTTCCTGATCCTGTTCCCTGACATGTACCCCTTTCTCGGTGACCCAGGGTCTCCCACATGGGCCATACTCTAATGGGCATAGAAATGTGGACTGTTTCGCTGGTAGTCATAAAGGGGCCGGGGGTGCGGATACGGGCGCGCCCTGGCCTGTTGCCATGGCTACCTGTCCGGACCCTCCCGCCTTTGACTGCAAATAGGTAATTAGATCTCTTACATCTATTGTTACCTCCGGGGCTGGGTTAACTGTCACCGGGGTCCTATCCCCCACTGCTCTACTTGGGTTTCTGCACTCCCTCTTGTAGTGCCCGGGCTTCCCACACCCGTAGCACACCAGCCTCATCTCGGAAGAGGTCCGGCTGCCTTCCTGTTTCCACTGCCTCCCTTTGGGGGGTGCCGGTACTATTTCGTGCACCTTGCCCTTAGAGGGCGTCTCCTCACTTCTCTCCCCATTGCGGTATGCAAGGGTGAGCTTCCTGATCACCTCCGCCTCGTTAAGGTTTGGGTCAGCTGGGTCGAACCAGTGCTCGGCCTTTGCCCTAACTCGCGGGAGGCAATTCGCCACCAGAGTCTTCAGCCAGTGAGCTGTTCTCTCATCTAAATTCTGCCTATCTAAAGGCATCCCACACGCTCCCTCATACACTGCCCACAGCCTGTCTGCGAACATGTCCGGGGACTCAGCTACCTGCTGCTTCGTCTCCCCGATCCTGGTGAAAGGACTACCCTGATTCAACCCCATGGCCTCCAGAACCGCTGTCTGTGCCGCTACCCATGTTTCAGGTCTTCCCCCTTCCCTGGAGGTCACTGCCTTGCATAGGTATGAATCTAGGGTCATCAGTAGCAGCTTTACCCGTTCTACCTCATCGCAATCGTTTATTTCGGCTGCCTGCTGCACCTCCATAAAATGCAATGACGGGTCTCCCGCCCTGGTTAACTTGGGAACGTGAGCCACCATCCCCCTCAGCACATGTGCCCCATGGGGAATGATGATATCACTCTCTATGGGCCCCCTATCTGCCTGCCCTACCGGGGGACCATATTTCCTTTGCCGTACCGGGCACATCTGCCCTACCCGGGGCTGTTGCCCCTTTACCCCCGGCTCTCCCACCATGATCGGTAAACCCACCACCTCGTGGTGTGCTACACATGGCGCGGAAGCCGCTAACTGAGGGTGCTCTCCCACCCCTCCTTGGGCTTGTCCCTCCCTGGACAACCCGAACCGCACCTGCCGACCCGGACCTATCCCCGGCGCCTCAGGAGGTGGTCTATTCCCCTTTGCCCCTGAGGAATCATCTGCTGAGAGAAGCCCTCTGCCCCAGGGTGACCCCACTGGTCCTACCAGGTGAACCCGTCCCCTGGTAATGGACAGAGTCTCCTCCAGCTGCGCTATCCTTGCCTGGCAAGGCCCGTGGTCACTATCGCCTAGCTCGCTACGGGCCACCCTGTATGCTGCTTGTATATCTCGGAACTTTCCCTCCAGCTCCCTGCACTTCTGTGTACTCTGGTCCAGGAGTTCCTGGGCGTTCCGTTCCCTCTCCTTTGCCTCTATCACCTGGCATTGGAGGAATTCCTGTGCATTTCTGTGGGACTCCCTTGCCTGCAAGATACACTGCCTGGTTTCACTGAGTTCCTCAGATAGCCCTTCCCCTTCTCTAGCACTTTCCTCAGCGCTGGTCCTAGCTTCCCTCAGTTGCTCTTCCAGTCTATCTACCTGTCTCTCCAGTTTGGCTACCTACTGTGATAGGCACGCTAGCCAAACTGCCTTTTCCTGCCCTTTATTATACATTTTGCTTTCCGTCCATTGAGCCGCAGCTGCTGCAGGCTGCTGTGCTGTCAACAATGCTATCACCCATCGTTTGGTGAGATTGATCTTTTTAAACAGATAAGAGGAGATTCTCTCCTCCATCTTGCTACGTTCTCTCACCCCCTCTGGCAAATCACATATCCCAAACCACCGAGGTCCTGCCATGGTCGCCATTCTGTAGGGGTTTTCTCATTTCCCACAAAAGGGATTCCCCTAGGTTCTATACCTCGGAATTATGGTGGGATATGATAAAAGGTTGAATTGACCAGAGTGTGCTGATGAGAGAAAACAGAAACCAAGATGGACTCAAAGCAAGTCTAAATTTACAGGCTTTATTAAACAATGAGAAATCGAATCTCACCAACACTACATAACACGTGGTTAAACTTATGCTTTAAACTAAGACTATGGAAGGAAAACTATCGGGCATGTTGTAAAGCTTACTTCAACAATATTTTACTCCCCTTTCCCCTTATTTACTCAACGTCCTATCCTATTTCGGGAATTTCACCAAATCACCGGGATACTCACAGCTAAGTCGATGCAGGCTCACGAGCGGTCCAGTAGAGCAGGAAGAGCAGGAAGAGCCGAAAAGAGCAGAGAGCACAGAGAGGGGAGTTCTGGCTGGACTCCTGTTTTATACCTGAGATTCCTTTGAACCCCCCAGGTGGTCCTCTGGATAAAAGGGCTTCTTTTGATGTTTCCCAGTTTCGATCTGGCATGAACAATAGGCTTCCGATGATAAGGGGTTTGCTGATGTCATGATCCCTCAGCCTGATCGTTATCCCATCCCCTGGATGGGCTCCTATTGTCTCGATGGATGGGTCATCGCCGATGGTGATTGTGCTTGTTCCTGGCCTGTTTACCATCGTCTGCTGAGGCTTGGTTCCTTCCTTTGTGTATCCAAGAAAATCTCGTTATCTCCGTCTCTGCCTTTGTTCACACCGTTGTGTGATGTCCAAGTCCACGGACCAGACGGTTTGAAACTTGAAACTGAGTCTTTCTGTGGATTGCGGGTTTTTCCGTTGCAGCCAGCAAATCTGTCTTTTTAAAAGTTCTTCCATAATTTTGGAGGATTTGCCCCAATAACTTACACCCCCCCACACCAAGCAGCCTGAAGAAGGGTCCTGAGCTAGAATGTTGCCTGTCCATGCTCTCCAGAGATGCAAGTTACTCCAGGAGATTGTCTCCTGATAATCAGAGTCGTCCATGATACATTTTCCTCAAAGGCAGGACAGGGACATTCCCTGAGGGATTCGGGGGTTCGAAGAGGTTTATTTCTGTGTTTCCCCCTCAGTTGTTGTCTGGGCAGGAGGGCAGGAAGGTGACAACACTCGACCCGTTGGGGCTAGGATGCACGGGAGGAAGGCTGAGTTTGGATTGAGGCTTGGAAGGCTGAGCTCGCCTCCCCTGCCCCGACCCGCACCCAGTCCACCACGGGGGGATGAGTGCAAACTCCACATGGACAGCGTCGGTGGTCGCCCTGCCCGACGACAGGCCCTTTGGCCCCTCTTGTCCGTGCTACCCCAGACTTTCTGCAAGACAATCTTGCACTGTTCTGCACTGAATATTCCATTTATTGCGTTTGTCATCACCGTATGTACACTGTTTGCTCTGGCGGCTGCGTGTGAACGGGTGATTTCATCGCCTCCCGGTCGATGTGCAGAACAACAAACTAATGAAGCATCTGGAACACAGTTCTCCTGGGTTGCTGCAGGCTGTAGCATGAAACTACTACCCTGTTGAGCCCCGTCAGTCCCACAGCACAGAAACACACAGCCATGCCTATTGAAGCTAGTCCCACATGCCCGCGTCTGGCCCCTAACCCTCTCTGCCTTTCCCGTCCATGCCTTTAGAAAGGAGATGAGGAATTTCTTTAGCCGGAGGGTGGTGAATCTGTGGAATTCATTGTCACAGACGGCGGTGGAGGCCAACTCACCAGGTATTGTTTAGATTTTAGAGATACTGCATGGAAATAGGCCCTTCGGCCCATCGGGTCCTCGCCGGCAGTGATAGAACCGTTCACTAGCTCCATCCTACACACATTAGGGACACATTTACAGAAGCCAATTAACCTACAAACCTGCACGTCTTTGGAATGCAGGAGGAAACCGGAGCACCCGGAGAAAACCCACGCAGGTCACGGGGAGAACGTACACATTCCGTACAAACAGCACCCGTAGTCAGGATCGAACACAGGTCGAAGGGTTGAGACCCTTCTTCAGAAGTGATAGGTGGATATAGGCGAGGGAGACACAAGAAACTGCAGATGCTGGAATCTTGCATACAACATCATTTAGTTAGATGCACAGAATCTCTTGCCCAGAGTGGGGGAATCGAGGACCAGGGTCTCTGGCGCTGTGAGGCAGTAACTCTACCGCTGCACCTTATAAAGCAGAGATTGTCAGGTTCCTGATTAGTACGGGTGTCAGGGGTTATGGGGAGAAGGCAGGAGAATGGGGTTGAGAGGGAAAGATAGATCAGTCATGATTGAACGGTGGTTCAGACTCGATGGGCCGAATGGCCTAATCATATCATACTTTATTAGCCAAGTATGTTTTGCAACATATGAGGAATTTGATTTGCCGTACAGTCAAAACAATAAAAAGCAACAAGACACACAAAATACATTTTAACATAAACATCCACCACAGTGACTCCTCCACATTCCTCACTGTGATGGAAGGCAAATAAAAAAGTTCAAACTATTCCCCTCTTTGTTCTGCCGGGGTCGGGGCACTTGAACCTTCCGTTGTCGGTGCAACCTTGGCTCCCGTGGCCGGTGGTCGGGCCGTCAGCGTCGGGGCGATCCAGCTCCCACATTGGGATCTCAGCTCCCCCGCGCCGGGAGATCGGACCCCGGGTCGAGTGTAGTTGAATCGCCTGTGACTTGGAACTTCCCAACATCCGCCTCTACCCAAGACTGCGAGCTCCTTGGTGTTGAAATCCGCAGGCCGTGGTTGGAACATCGATCCCAGGCAAGGGATCGCAGGCTCTGATGGTAAGTCCACGGCCCCACGGTGGGGATCCAAGTCAGTCTTGAGCAAAGCCGCCAGCTCCACGATGTTAGGCTGCAGAGCGACCGGAGATACGATCCCGAATAAAATCACAGCTCCGGCAAGGTAAGAGATTGAAAAAGAATTTCCCCCGCCCCACCCCCCACATAAAACAAACCAGAGAACATTAGCACAAACTTGTTAAAACACACTAAAAATAACAACAGAATAGACAAAACGAGACAGACCGTTGACGAGGCTGCCATCACTGACGGCCCCACTCGGTGGAATTCTGCTGCAGTGATTTATGAACCTGTCCAAACACCTTTTAAAGATTGTGATTGTATCTGCCTCCCTACACCTCCTCCGGCAGCTCGTTCCACATGCCCACCACCCTCTGCTTTTTGTTGCGTGCTATCCAGTCAGCACTAAGACTATACATCATTACAATCGAGCCGCCCACAGTGTACAGATGCATAATATTGGGTATAATGTTTAATGCAAGTACATGGATAGGTGAGGTTTCAGGTCGGGACCCTTCTTCAGTCTGTTGTAGATGGGGAAGGAAGCTGGAAGGGAGGTGAGGGTGGGACAAAGCCTCACTTGCACCTCCTCCAACCTCATCTACTGTATCCGTTGGTCAAGATGTGGACTCTAATACATCGGCGAAGGCAAACGGCCGCCTGAACCAACCTGATCTCCCGGTTGCTGGACAATTCCTTATTAGAACGGGTATCAGGGGTTATGGGGAGAAGGCAGGAGAATGGGGTTAGGAGGGAGAGATAGATCAGTCATGATTGAATGGCGGTGTAGTCTTGATGGGACGAATGGCCTAAGTCTGTTCCTACATGTGGGAGAGTCTAGGACTAGAGGTCATAGCCTCAGAATTAAAGGAGGTTTCTTCAGGATTTCTTTAGTCAGAGGGAGGTGAATCTGTGGAATTCTTTGGCACAGACAAGTCAAGTTAACTTTATTTGTCATAGACACACACAAGATGTGCAGTGAAATGAAAGTGGCAATGCCTGCGGCTTGTGCAAAAACTACAGGACACAGAACAGAACAGAAAAGAACCAGTATTTACATTTTAGAATTATTTATTTAAAGACACAACACGACAGTAAATGAGTCCCTGGTGAGATAAGAGTTTACAGTCCTGATGACCTGTGGGAAGAAACTCCGTCTCATCCTCTCTGTTTTCACAGCGTGACAGCGGAGGCGTTTGCCTGACCGTAGCAGCTGGAACAGTCCGTTGCTGGGGTGGAAGGGGTCCTTCATGATCTTGTTGGCTCTGGATCTGCATCTCCTGGTGTATAGGTCCTGCAGGGGGGAGTGTGGTTCCCATGGTGCGTCCCTTCCAACGCACTACTCTTTGCAGAGCCTTCCTGTCCAGGGCAGAGCTGTTACCAAACCAGATTGAGATGTTGCCGGACAAGATGCTTTCTACAGCCCCAGAGTAGAAGCACTGAAGGATCCTCAGAGACACTCTGAATTTCCTCAGCTGCCTGAGGTGGTGAAGGCACTGCCTTGCCTTACTCACTAGTGCAGCAGTGTGTGTTGTCCATGTCAGACCCTCTGTGATGTGGACTCCCAGGTATGTAAAGCTGCTCACCCTATCCACAGTAGCCCCATTTATCCCCAGTGGTGTGTACGTCCTCGGATGTTGAGCCCTTCTAAAGTCCACGATCAGCTCCTTAGTTTTAGTGACATTCAAGAGGAGGCGGTTGTCCTGACACCAGAGTGACAGATCAGACACCTCCTCTCAGTAGGCCTTCTCATCGTTATTGGAGATCAGGCCCACCACCACAGTGTCATCAGCAAACTTGATGATGGAGTTGGAGCTGAACCTGGCCACAGTCATGTGTGTACAGGGAGTACAGTGGGGGGCTGAGGACACAACCCTGGGGGGATCCTGTGTTCAGGGTGAGGGGGATGGAAGTATGTCTCCCCAGCTTGACTACCTGGGGCCTGGCGGTGAGAAAGTCCAGGACCCAGGCACACAGGGGAGTGTTCAGCCCCAGTTCCAGCAGCTTCTCAGCAAGGCTGGTGGGGACTATGGTATTGAAAGCTGAACTGAAATCAATGAACAGCATCCTCACATAGACGGCAGTGGAGGCCATGTCAGTGGATAAAGCAGAGATTGAGGTAGTCTCTGAAGTTTTTGTTGAGCTCGGAGTCGGGACTTTATTACTGACCCCGACTCCACAGCCCTGGAGGCAGTATCAATGGAGAGAAGGAATAGGCGACGTTTCGGGTCGAGACTCTTCTTCAGACTGATGTTGGGGGGGGGGGGGGGGGGGGGAGAAATGAAGAGGATGTCGGATGTATTTCCAACATCTCCCTACCATTTCTAGATCTCACCATCTCCATCGTGGGCATCAGACTGCTGACCGACATCCACTATAAAACCCACTGACTCCCATAGTTATCTTGACTACACTTCTTCCCACCCTGCTTCCTGTAAGGACTATCCCCTGCTCCCAATTCCTCCGTCTACGCCGCATTTGCGCCCAGGATGAGCTGTTCCGTACTAGGGCACCGGAGACCTCCTCATTCTTTAGGGAACGGGGGGGACCCTGAGGCTCTCACCAGGGTCTCCTCTATATCCTGCAGCTCCGCTCTCACTCCTCATCCCCTACTCGTAACAAGGACAGAGTCCCCCTTGTCCTCACCTTCCACCCCATCAGCCGTCGCATACGACATATAACCCTCCGACATTTTCGCCACCTCCAACGGGATCCTACTACTGGCCACTTCCTCCCATCTCCGCCCCTTTCTGCTTTCCACGTTCCCTCTGCAACTCCCTGGTCCATTCGTCCCTTCCTACCCAAAACGCCCCCTCCCTGGGTACTTTCCTCTGCAACCGCAGGAAATGCAACACCTGCCACTTTACCTCTCGCCTCAACTTCATCCAAGGACCCAATCAGTCTTTCCAGGTGAGGCAGAGGTTCACCTGCACCTCCTCCAACCTCATCTACTGCATCCGCTGTTCCAGGCGCCAACTTCTCTACATCGGCGAGACCAAGCGCAGGCTCGGCGATCGCTTCGGTGAACATCCTCGGTGAACTTGATCACCCTGTTGCTCAGCACTTCAACTCCCCCTCCCATTCTGAATCCGACCTTTCTGTCCTGGGCCTCCTCCATTGTCAGAGTGGGGCCTAGCACAAATTGGAGGTACAACACCTCATATTTAGCTTGGGTAGTTTACACCCCAGCGGTATCAACATTGACTTCTCTAATTTTAGACAACCCTTGCTTTCTCCCCCCCCCCTTCCCAGTTCTCCCACTGTCTCGACCTCTTCCTTCATTTTTCCCGCCCCCTCCCCCGACATCAGTCTGAAGAAGAGTCTCGAGCTGAAACTTCGCCTATTCCTTCTCTCCATAGATGCTGCCTCACCTGCTGAGTTTCTCCAGCATTTTTCGCTACCTTCGATTTTTCCAACATCTACAGTTCTTTCTTAAACACCCCCCTTCCATTGGCTCCATTTATACCTCACGCTGCCTCGGCAAGGCCAGCAGCATCATCAAGGACCAGTCTCATCCTGGCCACTCCCTCTTCTATCAGGCAAAAGGTGCAGAAGTGTAAAAATATAAACGTCCAAATTCAGACAGTTTCTTCCCAGCTGTTATCAGGCAACTGAATCATCCGACCACAACCAGAGAGCAGTCCTGAACTACAATCTTCCCCATTGGTGATACTCGGACTATACTTGATTGGACTTTGCTGGCTTTGCCTAGTACTAAATGTTTCTTCCTTATCATGTATCTATACACTGTAAATGGCTGGATTGTAATATTTGTCATTCCACTGACTGGATGGTACACAACAAAAAGCCTTTCACTGTACCTCATTACACGTGACAATAAACGACACTAAATTGTTATTATCAATCAAGTATTTATTTCTCGTGAAGCAAACAGATCTTTTATATCAAGAACAGGGAACAGAACAGCATAGGAACAGGCCCTTTGGCCCATAAAGTCCGTGCTGACCATGATGCCACATTCATCTCATCTCCTCTGCCTGCAATGTGACCCGTACTGGAGCCGGGGTCGAGGGGGTCGGTGAGGAGAGAGGGGTGGGGGGGGACCAAGGCTGTCGTTCACCAACTGAGCTCAGCTGCCCGCTGATTTTCCACCAAATGTATCAGGTACAATGTTTGTTGTTCCAGGATGCAGACAGCTTCAAAGACATTGCTGGCTATTTTTCCCAAAGAAGTGCGGGAAGAGATAAGTGACTGGGAAAATCTCCGTTATAAGAACAGGAAGCGGAACTATGAAGCCATGCTCGCCATTGGTTTGGAGAAAATATTCTTCACATTTTTCCTCTTTGCCCTTTTCTCGTGATGCATGCTGACATGAGTTTACTTCCCACATGAAATCTAAGTAGGTTTGTGCTTTCTGAGACCATATGGGTCAGGTCGTAACATTTCACTGCACTGGTTTACTTTGAGAATATGTCTGAGAATATTGGACATTCCTGTTCTTTGATAACATAACTTCTATTGGCTCCTGCTCTGTCTTTACCTCCCTGTAATTAACACAACAGCATCTTCTGTGCCTCCTTCTCAGGACAGCATATTGAAGATTGGATTTTGGCCGTGGCTGGGAACATCTCCTGCCTTTCAACTGACTTTACTGATATACTTCACATTCTGTCTTCACGTGATGAGTGGTAACCACTGTTGTCCACTTTACCTTTGCCTGCTGTGTTTGAGGTTTGTGAACTGTGCCAGAAAGGAGGAGAAACAGAACCTTGTTGCCTTCCAGCACCGGGGAAACATTTACCGTCATCCCTGCCCTCACTGCACTGTTGCATTTACCACAGCAGAGTTCCTTATACGGCACTTAAGAAGGCATCCTGAAGCTTCCAGACCAACGTCAGCTGGACAACCTTCTGCCTCCGGTGTGGACCCAGATTCACAATGTAAACGTGGGCAGAATCCGTTCACACCATCTGACGGAAGGAGTGGAATTGGGAAACCAGGTGATCTTCAAGCATGGACAAAGGAGAGACGGCATGGATGTGTAGAATGTGGGAAGTGTTTTACACGGGCAGGGACCCTCCACCGACACCAGCGGACCCACAACGGAGAGAGGCCGTACAAATGTTCAGACTGTGGGAAGAGCTTCACATGGGCAGGGACCCTCCACCAACACCAGCGGACCCACAACGGAGAGAGGCCGTACAAAAGCACAGTCTGGAAGAAGAGTTTCAGAGTCCAGCTCCCTCCATCGACACCAGAGGACCCACGGGGTCAAGGAAAGAGTGTTCATGTCACGGCCCTGTTTTCACCAATCTTTCCACCACCACGCACAACAAGCACAAGACACACACACACCATTGTATGCAGATGCCGAGAGGTGTGTTCATCTCTGGCCGAACAACTTCTAATCTTGTGTAAGATAATCTCGATAAGAAGAAGACCCACACGGGATAGCGGCTGTAGGAAGAGTTTCACAGACTGCATGAATGTGCAGAATGTGGGAAGAGCTTCACACGGGCAGGGACCCTCCACCAACAGTGGATCCACACTGGAGAGAGGCCGTACAAATGTTCAGACTGCAGGCAGAGCTTTATCAGAGAAACATCACCCATTTCCAGTGTTATTACATTTAATTCTTTCCTTTTGAATTACTCTGAGTAATTATTTACATTTTCAAACTGTATTAATAGTGGCCCTTGCTGTATTTCCACCTTTATGATGAAACTTTGTGTGGAGAGGTCTAGGGTATAAGGGATGGGTCCCTGGTTTCCCTGTGTGAAATGGGGACCAGGGACGGGTATCATTGCCGCATGTCTGACCCTCTCTAGACTGTATTTTCTGACTGATATAAACTGTCCCCACTGGGATATTCTGACTGTGCGGGAACGCTGGGATCAGCGCTGTTGTGATGCCGTCTGGTTATTGCACTGAGTTAATCAACACAGCCATTGATAAATCAACCACTTTTATTGTTGTCACAAGTCAGGATGACCCAAGGAGACTGCCATCCCTGCCCTCACTGCACTGTTGCATTTACCACAGCGGAGTTCCTTAAACGGCACTTAAGAAGGCATCCTGAAGCTTCCAGACCAACGTCAGCTGGACAACCTTCTGCCTCCGGTGTGGACCCAGATTCACAATGTAAACGTGGGCAGAGTCCGTTCACACCATCTGACGGAAGGAGTGGAATTGGGAAACCAGGTGATCTTCAAGCACGGACAAAGGAGAGATGGCATGGATGGACAGAATGTGGGAAGTGTAATGTGGGAATGTGGGAACTCCACAGACACCAGCGGACCCACACCGGAGAGAGGCCGTACAAATGTTCTGACTGTGGGAAGAGCTTCACATACTGAGGGGCCCTCCAGAAACACCAGCGGATCCACACTGGTTCGCAGAGTTCATTATAACTCACAAATCTGGTACACTTGGGAGTTTGGTGCTGGATGGCAGATTTTCCAGGCTATAGCATGTTTTATTATTAGTCCACCTACATTGTTTAATTTAGTTTAAAGAGCCCATCGAGTCTGCACTGACCAGCGATCCCCGCATATTAACACTATCCTACACACACTAGGGACAAATTACAATTATAACAAGCCAATTAACCTATAAACCTGTACGTCTTTGGAGTGCGCGAGGAAACCGAAGATCTTGGTGTAAACACACTCAGGTCATGGGGAGAACGTGCAAACTCCATAGAGACAGCACCCATAGTCAGGATCAAACCCGGGTCTCTGGTGCTATAAGGCGGCAACTCTACCGCCGCACCACCGTGCCGCCCCAAATGAAGCCGTTCCTATTGTTCAAACGAAGCCGACACAATCTTGCGGAACAGCACCATGTTTCGGTCTGGTGCAGGCCTTGAAGTTATCATTAATATGGGCAATTTCAGATAACCAGCCTTTCCAGTTTGTATCAGAACTGACCACATTATGTGACTGCATCCAGTTCTGATGAACGGTCATTGATCTGAGAAGACATTTTTCAGAAGGAGTGTCAACAATGGGCAGGAAAGGTCAGAGGGTGATGGGCCAAACGTGGGCAAATAGGATCAGATTAGAGGAGGTATCTTGGTCAGCATGGACAAGTTGGGCCGAAGGGCCTGTTTCTACAGGACCATGAAACATGAACTGTTTCTTTCCCCACAAGATGCTGCCCGACCGGCTGAGTATTTTGAGCATTTTGTGTCATTATTTCTTTGTTCTGTCTTTATCTTTAATCGTTGTCCAGCCCCGAGTTGACTTGTTTGAGGTGTAGATGGTCCCCAGCTTACGGCCACACTAAAGTACAGCCCGTACACATGAGCGAGTGTCTGGGAGACGGTGGGATGGATTTACCGGCTGCTGCGGGGCTGCAGGCATCTTCTGCCGTGTGGGAACTCTGTTCACGGACGCATGTTCCACTTGGGAACGGTTCCCAGGAAGGGAACCCTGCCGTAACCGGAGGGAACGTCCTGCACCGTCTCCATAGCAACTTCTTGATGCATCTAATGAACGTCCCAGGCCATCTGTGTGCTTCCAACACAACACCACGTCTCACAGTCACAACTGGTGCTCTCACTTCCACAGTCTGCAAGTTTTAAACATCACAGTTTCAGCACAATCTCACCGTACACCCAATTAACTCATGTTGTATGTAGGAAGGAACTGCAGATGCTGGTTTAAACCAAAAACAGACATAAAAAGCTGGAGTAACTCAGCGGGACAGACAGCATCTCTGGAGAAAAGGAATGGGTGACGTTTCGGGTCGAGACTCATCGCCAGACTGAGATTCAGGGGAAAGGGAAAGGAGAGATATAGACGGTGATGGAGAGAGATATAGAACAAATTAATTATATAAATACAAAAAAGTTACGATGATAAAGGAAACTGGCCATTGTTAGCTGAGGGCTCGGTGAAAACGAGTTGTAGACAATGAGACTCAACAAGACAACTTTCAGACTAGTACAATGAATTGGGTGGGGGAGGGACGAAGAGAGAGGGGATGTAAGGGTTCAAGTTAGAGCAGTGAATATTCATACTGCTGGGTTGTGAGCTGCCCAAGCAAAATATGAGGTGCTGTTCCTCCAATTTGCGTTTGGCCTCACTCTGACAATGGAGGAGGCCCAGGACAGAAAGGTCAGAGTGGGAATGGGGAGGGTAATGAAAGTCTTTGGCAACCGGGAGATCAGGCTGGCCCAGGCACAAACACATGTTGTACTTGCTTTACCTTTCTCATAGTATTATCAATCTCTACAACAATATTCCATTATAGCAACAAACAGAGAGCAGGAAGAGGCCCTTCGGCCCACAATGTCTGTGCTGAACATGATGCCAAATTGAACATGATCCATATCCCTCCAATCCCAGCATATCCATGTACCTTTCCAAAAGCCTCTTAAACACCACTATTATATCTGCTTCCATCACCACCCCTGGCAGTGTGTTCCAGGCACCCACCACTCTGTGGAATAAAAATCTTTCCCCGCACATCTCCTTTAAACTTGTCTCTTTATTACCTTCAAGTTATACCCTCCGGTCGTTGAAATTTTCACCATTCAGAAAGGGTTTCTAAGTGACACCAGTGATATTTTAAACATTCAAATATTTTACTGTTCACTTAAGCTGCCTCTTGTTCATCCCGCTGACTAACGCATGAGAAACTGCTTCAAGCATTAAGGGGACACCTTACAGAAGATTATCAATGACACATTGCATTCGTAAGTTCGCCCTTCGGAGATACCAACTGCATTTTGTTGTCTCTGTATTGTACACTGCACAATGACAATTAAAGATTGAATTGAATTGCATATTGTAAAAAATCAATTTATTACAACACTTTTTTGATGCTGTTGGATTAATTTCAGGAAAATTACTTTTCCTAACGTGCTGCTTTCAGCTAACTTCCTGTTCAGAGCAGATAAAATAGGGCTGTTCTGGCGAGAGACCCGGGTTCGATCCCGACTACAGGTGCTGTCTGTACGGAGTTTGTACGTTCTCCCCGTGACCTTGGCCAAAGGCTTGGATAGAGTGGATGTGGAGAGGATGTTTCCACTAGTGGGAGAGTGTAGGACTAGAGGTCATAGCCTTAGTATTACAGGATGTTCCATGAGGAAAGAGATGAGAAGAAATTTCTTTAGCCAGAGGGTGGTGATTCTGTGGAATTCTTTGCCACAGACGGAGGCCAAGTCAGTGGACATTTTTAAAGCAGAGACTGATTCATGAATAGTACGGGTGTCAGGGATTATGGGGACAAGGCAGGAGAATGAAGTTAGGAGGGAGAGTTCCGCCATGATCGAATGGCAGAGTAAACTTGATGGGCCGAATTAACCTAATTCTTCTCCTCTCACTTATGACCTGCGTGTGTTTCCCCCGAGATCTTCAGTTTCCTCCCCCACTCAACAAACGTACAGGTTTGGAGGTAAATTGTCTCGATATAAGTGTAAATTGTCCCTAGTGTGTGTGGGATAGCGTTAATGTGCGGGGATCGCTGGTCGGTGTGGACTCGGTGGGCTGAAGGGCCTGTTTCCGCGCTGTATCCCTAAACTAAACTTAAATGGAGTCCCATCCCGAGTAGGCAGAAGCTTCCCATTGAAACACTTACTAGTTACTCGAATCCCAGTAGATGACGACACCACGTATCTGATCTCCTTTGATTCGTTGTTGGCACGTCACAACATCAAAATGAACGTGTAAAGCAAAGAACCGCAGATGCTGAAAATCTGAAATTCAAAAAACATTCAGCAGGTTAGACAGCATTTGTGGAGAAAGAAACAGTTCCGTTTCAGATCAGAGACCCTTCACCAGAGTAGGAAACTGCAACAAACCAAGTTGTTTTTCAGTTGTAGAGAGGGGTTGTGGTGGATTGGTGGAACAAAGGGGAGAATATCTCTGATGGGGCAAAAACAGATGAGGAAACGTAGTATTTGGAGTCAGCAATTAGAATAAGATGATGGAACAAGGAATGCAGACCAGACAATACTAACAGAACAATAAAACGGACGTGGATGAGATTAAACTCACCCAGAGGGTGGTTGCAATCTGGAACACGCTGCCTGAGGAAATGGTGGAGGCTTGAACTTTCCCTGCAGCTGCATGAGATGCTCCACTGTGGTAGTGGCTGCTCCACAGCAGAAGCTGCTTCACTGCAGGAGGGGCTTCAATGCAGGAACCTACTCCAGTGCAGTAGTTGCTCCGCTGCAATATCTGCTCCCCTGCAACAGCTGCTCCCCTGCAACAGCTGCTCCCCTGCAAGTTACAACTGCATAGCTGGAGGTGCATCACTGAAACAGCTGCTCCCCTGCAGCAACAGATGCTCCTCTGCAACATCAATCCCCCTGCAACACCTGTTCCTCTGCAGGAGCTGCTTCGCTGCAAGGTCCAACTGCATTGCAGGAGATGCATCATAGCAGTAGCTGCTCCACTGCAAGGTACAACTGCATTGCAGGAGATGCATCATAGCAGTAGCTGCTTCGCTGCAAGGTCCAACTGCATTGCAGGAGATGCATCATAGCAGTAGCTGCTCCACTGCAAGGTACAACTGCATTGCAGGAGATGCATCACTGCAGCAGCTGCTCCACTGCTAGGTACAACTGCATTGCAGGAGATGCATTACTGCAGCAGCTGCTCCACTGCTAGGTACAACTGCATTGCAGGAGATGGATCACTGCAGCAGCTCCTACACAAGTCCCTGACGCCCTGGTTATTAATTATTTCATTAGTCCCGTGGACAGCTCGAGCCTCGGCGGGAAAAGGCGCCAAAAGCCGCCGTGAGCTCGAGCTGTCGTCACTGTCCCGCCGCCGGGGGGAGGGGCCGAGCGCGGAGAGCGGCGCAGGCGCACTGGCCGAGAGAGTCCGGGGGCGGGGGGGAGGGGCGCACGCGTTGACGTTGACGTCTCCCCAAGCCCCGCCCCTCCCCCTCAGCGGCGGCGGGAAAGCGAGGATGGGGGGAGACGGGAGACTCGCGACCAACGGCTTTTGGCGCCTTTTCCAGCCGCGGCCTCGAGCTGCTCACGTGACCCGCGCTCTGGGTGGAGCCGCCGCTCACGTGAGGCGCCGCCAACGGCCGGGGGGAGGAGGGGCTATAAATAGCGGCAGCGGCGGCGGCGGCGACTAGTTTAGTCGTGGATTAGTCGTGGGTGGAGTCTAGTCTAGTCGTGGATTAGTCGTGGGTGGAGTCTAGTCTAGTCGTGGATTAGTCGCGGGGTGGAGTCTAGTCTAGTCGTGGATTAGTCGCGGGGTGGAGTCTAGTCTAGTCTAGTCGTGGATTAGTCACGGGGTGGAGTCTAGTCTAGTCGTGGATTAGTCACGGGGTGGAGTCTAGTCTAGTCTAGTCGTGGATTAGTCGCGGGGTGGAGTCTAGTCTAGTCTAGTCGTGGATTAGTCGCGGGGTGGAGTCTAGTCTAGTCGTGGATTAGTCGTGGGGTGGAGTCTAGTCTAGTCGTGGATTAGTCGCGGGGTGGAGTCTAGTCTAGTCGTGGATTAGTCGCGGGGTGGAGTCTAGTCTAGTCGTGGATTAGTCGTGGGGTGGAGTCTAGTCTAGTCTAGTCGTGGATTAGTCGCGGGGTGGAGTCTAGTCTAGTCGTGGATTAGTCGTGGGGTGGAGTCTAGTCTAGTCTAGTCGTGGATTAGTCGCGGGGTGGAGTCTAGTCTAGTCGTGGATTAGTCGCGGGGTGGAGTCTAGTCTAGTCGTGGATTAGTCGCGGGGTGGAGTCTAGTCTAGTCTAGTCGTGGATTAGTCGCGGGGTGGAGTCTAGTCTAGTCGTGGATTAGTCGTGGGGTGGAGTCTAGTCTAGTCTAGTCGTGGATTAGTCGCGGGGTGGAGTCTAGTCTAGTCGTGGATTAGTCGTGGGGTGGAGTCTAGTCTAGTCTAGTCGTGGATTAGTCGCGGGGTGGAGTCTAGTCTAGTCTAGTCGTGGATTAGTCGTGGGGTGGAGTCTAGTCTAGTCGTGGATTAGTCGCGGGGTGGAGTCTAGTCTAGTCTAGTCGTGGATTAGTCGCGGGGTGGAGTCTAGTCTAGTCTAGTCGTGGATTAGTCGTGGGGTGGAGTCTAGTCTAGTCTAGTCGTGGATTAGTCGCGGGGTGGAGTCTAGTCTAGTCGTGGATTAGTCGTGGGGTGGAGTCTAGTCTAGTCTAGTCGTGGATTAGTCGCGGGGTGGAGTCTAGTCTAGTCTAGTCGTGGATTAGTCGCGGGGTGGAGTCTAGTCTAGTCTAGTCGTGGATTAGTCGCGGGTGGAGTCTAGTCTAGTCTAGTCTAGTCGTGGGTGGAGTCTAGTCTAGTCGTGGATTAGTCGTGGGGTGGAGTCTAGTCTAGTCTAGTCGTGGATTAGTCGCGGGTGGAGTCTAGTCTAGTCTAGTCTAGTCGTGGGTGGAGTCTAGTCTAGTCTAGTCTAGTCGTGGATTAGTCGTGGGGTGGAGTCTAGTCTAGTCTAGTCGTGGATTAGTCGCGGGGTGGAGTCTAGTCTAGTCTAGTCGTGGATTAGTCGCGGGGTGGAGTCTAGTCTAGTCTAGTCGTGGATTAGTCGCGGGTGGAGTCTAGTCTAGTCGTGGATTAGTCGCGGGGTGGAGTCTAGTCTAGTCGTGGATTAGTCGCGGGGTGGAGTCTAGTCTAGTCGTGGATTAGTCGTGGGGTGGAGTCTAGTCTAGTCTAGTCGTGGATTAGTCGCGGGGTGCAGTCTAGTCTAGTCTAGTCGTGGATTAGTCGCGGGGTGGAGTCTAGTCTAGTCTAGTCGTGGATTAGTCGCGGGGTGGAGTCTAGTCTAGTCGTGGATTAGTCGTGGGGTGGAGTCTAGTCTAGTCTAGTCGTGGATTAGTCGTGGGGTGGAGTCTAGTCTAGTCTAGTCGTGGATTAGTCGTGGGGTGGAGTCTAGTCTAGTCGTGGATTAGTCGTGGGGTGGAGTCTAGTCTAGTCTAGTCGTGGATTAGTCGCGGGTGGAGTCTAGTCTAGCCTAGTCGTGGATTAGTCGCGGGGTGGAGTCTAGTCTAGTCTAGTCGTGGATTAGTCGTGGGGTGGAGTCTAGTCTAGTCTAGTCGTGGATTAGTCGCGGGGTGGAGTCTAGTCTAGTCTAGTCGTGGATTAGTCGTGGGGTGGAGTCTAGTCTAGTCTAGTCGTGGATTAGTCGCGGGGTGGAGTCTAGTCTAGTCGTGGATTAGTCGCGGGGTGGAGTCTAGTCTAGTCTAGTCGTGGATTAGTCGCGGGGTGGAGTCTAGTCTAGTCGCGGGTGGAGTCTAGTCTAGTCTAGTCGTGGATTAGTCGCGGGGTGGAGTCTAGTCTAGTCGTGGATTAGTCGCGGGGTGTAGTCTAGTCTAGTCTAGTCGTGGATTAGTCGCGGGGTGGAGTCTAGTCTAGTCGTGGATTAGTCGCGGGGTGGAGTCTAGTCTAGTCTAGTCGTGGATTAGTCGCGGGGTGGAGTCTAGTCTAGTCGTGGATTAGTCGCGGGTGGAGTCTAGTCTAGTCTAGTCGTGGATTAGTCGCCGGGTGGAGTCTAGTCTAGTCGTGGATTAGTCACGGGGTGGAGTCTAGTCGTGGATTAGTCGTGGGGTGGAGTCTAGTCTAGTCGTGGATTAGTCGCGGGGTGGAGTATAGTCTAGTCTTGGATTAGTCGCGGGGTGGAGTCTAGTCTAGTCGTGGATTAGTCGCGGGTGGAGTCTAGTCTAGTCGTGGATTAGTCGCGGGGTGGAGTCTAGTCTAGTCTAGTCGTGGATTAGTCGCGGGTGGAGTCTAGTCTAGTCGTGGATTAGTCGCGGGGTGGAGTCTAGTCTAGTCGTGGATTAGTCGCGGGGTGGAGTCTAGTCTAGTCGTGGATTAGTCGTGGGGTGGAGTCTAGTCTAGTCTAGTCGTGGATTAGTCGCGGGGTGCAGTCTAGTCTAGTCTAGTCGTGGATTAGTCGCGGGGTGGAGTCTAGTCTAGTCTAGTCGTGGATTAGTCGCGGGGTGGAGTCTAGTCTAGTCGTGGATTAGTCGTGGGGTGGAGTCTAGTCTACTCTAGTCGTGGATTAGTCGTGGGGTGGAGTCTAGTCTAGTCTAGTCGTGGATTAGTCGTGGGGTGGAGTCTAGTCTAGTCGTGGATTAGTCGTGGGGTGGAGTCTAGTCTAGTCTAGTCGTGGATTAGTCGCGGGTGGAGTCTAGTCTAGCCTAGTCGTGGATTAGTCGCGGGGTGGAGTCTAGTCTAGTCTAATCGTGGATTAGTCGTGGGGTGGAGTCTAGTCTAGTCTAGTCGTGGATTAGTCGCGGGGTGGAGTCTAGTCTAGTCTAGTCGTGGATTAGTCGTGGGGTGGAGTCTAGTCTAGTCTAGTCGTGGATTAGTCGCGGGGTGGAGTCTAGTCTAGTCGTGGATTAGTCGCGGGGTGGAGTCTAGTCTAGTCTAGTCGTGGATTAGTCGCGGGGTGGAGTCTAGTCTAGTCGCGGGTGGAGTCTAGTCTAGTCTAGTCGTGGATTAGTCGCGGGGTGGAGTCTAGTCTAGTCGTGGATTAGTCGCGGGGTGGAGTCTAGTCTAGTCTAGTCGTGGATTAGTCGCGGGGTGGAGTCTAGTCTAGTCGTGGATTAGTCGCGGGGTGGAGTCTAGTCTAGTCTAGTCGTGGATTAGTCGCGGGGTGGAGTCTAGTCTAGTCGTGGATTAGTCGCGGGTGGAGTCTAGTCTAGTCTAGTCGTGGATTAGTCGCCGGGTGGAGTCTAGTCTAGTCGTGGATTAGTCACGGGGTGGAGTCTAGTCGTGGATTAGTCGTGGGGTGGAGTCTAGTCTAGTCGTGGATTAGTCGCGGGGTGGAGTATAGTCTAGTCTTGGATTAGTCGCGGGGTGGAGTCTAGTCTAGTCGTGGATTAGTCGTGGGGTGGAGTCTAGTCTAGTCGTGGGGTGGAGTCTAGTCTAGTCGTGGATTAGTCGCGGGGTGGAGTCTAGTCTAGTCGTGGATTAGTCGCGGGTGGAGTCTAGTCTAGTCGTGGATTAGTCGTGGGGTGGAGTCTAGTCTAGTCTAGTCGTGGATTAGTCGCGGGGTGGAGTCTAGTCTAGTCGTGGATTAGTCGCGGGTGGAGTCTAGTCTAGTCGTGGATTAGTCGTGGGGTGGAGTCTAGTCTAGTCGTGGATTAGTCGCGGGGTGGAGTCTAGTCTAGTCGTGGATTAGTCGTGGGGTGGAGTCTAGTCTAGTCGTGGATTAGTCGCGGGGTGGAGCCTAGTCTAGTCTAGTCGTGGATTAGTCGCGGGGTGGAGTCTAGTCTAGTCGTGGATTAGTCGCGGGGTGGAGTCTAGTCTAGTCTAGTCGTGGATTAGTCGCGGGGTGGAGTCTAGTCTAGTCGTGGATTAGTCGCGGGGTGGAGTCTAGTCTAGTCTAGTCGTGGATTAGTCGCGGGGTGGAGTCTAGTCTAGTCGTGGATTAGTCGCGGGTGGAGTCTAGTCTAGTCTAGTCGTGGATTAGTCGCCAGGTGGAGTCTAGTCTAGTCGTGGATTAGTCGCGGGGTGGAGTCTAGTCTAGTCGTGGATTAGTCGTGGGGTGGAGTCTAGTCTAGTCGTGGATTAGTCGCGGGGTGGAGTCTAGTCTAGTCGTGGATTAGTCGCGGGGTGGAGTCTAATCTAGTCGTGGATTAGTCGTGGGGTGGAGTCTAGTCTAGTCGTGGATTAGTCGTGGGGTGGAGTCTAGTCTAGTCGTGGATTAGTCGCGGGGTGGAGTCTAGTCTAGTCGTGGATTAGTCGCGGGTGGAGTCTAGTCTAGTCGTGGATTAGTCGTGGGGTGGAGTCTAGTCTAGTCTAGTCGTGGATTAGTCGCGGGGTGGAGTCTAGTCTAGTGGATTAGTCGCGGGTGGAGTCTAGTCTAGTCGTGGATTAGTCGTGGGGTGGAGTCTAGTCTAGTCTAGTCGTGGATTAGTCGCGGGGTGGAGTCTAGTCTAGTCGTGGATTAGTCGTGGGGTGGAGTCTAGTCTAGTCGTGGATTAGTCGCGGGGTGGAGCCTAGTCTAGTCGTGGATTAGTCGCGGGTGGAGTCTAGTCTAGTCTAGTCGTGGATTAGTCGCGGGTGGAGTCTAGTCTAGTCTAGTCGTGGATTAGTCGCGGGTGGAGTCTAGTCTAGTCTAGTCGTGGATTAGTCGCGGGGTGGAGTCTAGTCTAGTCTAGTCGTGGATTAGTCGCGGGGTGGAGTCTAGTCTAGTCGTGGATTAGTCGCGGGGTGGAGTCTAGTCTAGTCGTGGATTAGTCGTGGGTGGAGTCTAGTCTAGTCTAGTCGTGGATTAGTCGCGGGGTGGAGACTATTCTAGTCGTGGATTAGTCGCGGGGTGGAGTCTAGTCTAGTCGTGGATTAGTCGCGGGGTGGAGTCTAGTCTAGTCGTGGATTAGTCGTGGGTGGAGTCTAGTCTAGTCTAGTCGTGGATTAGTCGCGGGGTGGAGTCTAGTCTAGTCTAGTCGTGGATTAGTCGCGGGGTGGAGTCTAGTCTAGTCTAGTCGTGGATTAGTCGCGGGTGGAGTCTAGTCTAGTCGTGGATTAGTCGCGGGTGGAGTCTAGTCTAGTCGTGGATTAGTCGCGGGGTGGAGTCTAGTCTAGTCGTGGATTAGTCGCGGGGTGGAGTCTAGTCTAGTCTAGTCGTGGATTAGTCGCAGGTGGAGTCTAGTCTAGTCGTGGATTAGTCGCGGGTGGAGTCTAGTCCAGTCGTGGATTAGTCGTGGGGTGGAGTCTAGTCTAGTCTAGTCGTGGATTAGTCGCGGGGTGGAGTCTAGTCTAGTCGCGGGGTGGAGTCTAGTCTAGTCTAGTCGTGGATTAGTCGCGGGGTGGAGTCTAGTCTAGTCGTGGATTAGTCGCGGGGTGGAGTCTAGTCTAGTCGTGGATTAGTCGCGGGGTGGAGTCTAGTCTAGTCTAGTCGTGGATTAGTCGCGGGTGGAGTCTAGTCTAGTCGTGGATTAGTCGCGGGGTGGAGTCTAGTCTAGTCTAGTCGTGGATTAGTCGCGGGGTGGAGTCTAGTCTAGTCTAGTCGTGGATTAGTCGCGGGGTGGAGTCTAGTCTAGTCTAGTCGTGGATTAGTCGCGGGGTGGAGTCTAGTCTAGTCTAGTCGTGGATTAGTCGCGGGGTGGAGTCTAGTATAGTCGTGGATTAGTCGCGGGGTGGAGTCTAGTCTAGTCGTGGATTAGTCGCGGGGTGGAGTCTAGTCTAGTCGTGGATTAGTCGCGGGGTGGAGTCTAGTCTAGTCGTCGATTAGTCGCGGGTGGAGTCTAGTCTAGTCGTCGATTAGTCGCGGGTGGAGTCTAGTCTAGTCTAGTCTAGTCGTGGATTAGTCGCGGGGTGGAGTCTAGTCTAGTCTAGTCGTGGATTAGTCGCGGGGTGGAGTAGTCTAGTCGTGGATTAGTCGCGGGGTGGAGTCTAGTCTAGTCTAGTCGTGGATTAGTCGCGGGGTGGAGTCTAGTCTAGTCTAGTTGTGGATTAGTCGTGGGGTGGAGTCTAGTCTAGTCTAGTTGTGGATTAGTCGCGGGGTGGAGTCTAGTCTAGTCGTGGATTAGTCGTGGGGTGGAGTCTAGTCTAGTCGTGGATTAGTCGTGGGGTGGAGTCTAGTCTAGTTGTGGATTAGTCGCGGGGTGGAGTCTAGTCTAGTCGTGGATTAGTCGCGGGTGGAGTCTAGTCTAGTCGTGGATTAGTCGCGGGGTGGAGTCTAGTCTAGTCGTGGATTAGTCGCGGGGTGGAGTCTAGTCTAGTCTAGTCGTGGATTAGTCGCGGGGTGGAGTCTAGTCTAGTCGTGGATTAGTCGTGGGGTGGAGTCTAGTCTAGTCGTGGATTAGTCACGGGGTGGAGTCTAGTCTAGTCTAGTCGTGGATTAGTCGCGGGGTGGAGTCTAGTCTAGTCTAGTCGTGGATTAGTCGCGGGGTGGAGTCTAGTCTAGTCGTGGATTAGTCGTGGGGTGGAGTCTAGTCTAGTCGTGGATTAGTCGTGGGGTGGAGTCTAGTCTAGTCGTGGATTAGTCGTGGGGTGGAGTCTAGTCTAGTCGTGGATTAGTCGTGGGGTGGAGTCTAGTCTAGTTGTGGATTAGTCGCGGGGTGGAGTCTAGTCTAGTCGTGGATTAGTCGTGGGGTGGAGTCTTGTCTAGTCGTGGATTAGTCGTGGGGTGGAGTCTAGTCTAGTTGTGGATTAGTCGCGGGGTGGAGTCTAGTCTAGTCGTGGATTAGTCGCGGGTGGAGTCTAGTCTAGTCGTGGATTAGTCGCGGGGTGGAGTCTAGTCTAGTCGTGGATTAGTCGCGGGGTGGAGTCTAGTCTAGTCTAGTCGTGGATTAGTCGCGGGGTGGAGTCTAGTCTAGTCGTGGATTAGTCGTGGGGTGGAGTCTAGTCTAGTCGTGGATTAGTCACGGGGTGGAGTCTAGTCTAGTCTAGTCGTGGATTAGTCGTGGGGTGGAGTCTAGTCTAGTCTAGTCGTGGATTAGTCGCGGGGTGGAGTCTAGTCTAGTCGTGGATTAGTCGCGGGGTGGAGTCTAGTCTAGTCTAGTCGTGGATTAGTCGTGGGGTGGAGTCTAGTCTAGTCGTGGATTAGTCGTGGGGTGGAGCCTAGTCTAGTCGTGGATTAGTCGCGGGTGGAGTCTAGTCTAGTCTAGTCGTGGATTAGTCGCGGGGTGGAGTCTAGTCTAGTCGTGGATTAGTCGCGGGGTGGAGTCTAGTCGTGGATTAGTCGCGGGGTGGAGTCTAGTCTAGTCTAGTCGTGGGGTGGAGTCTAGTCTAGTCGTGGATTAGTCGTGGGGTGGAGTCTAGTCTAGTCGTGGGGTGGAGTCTAGTCTAGTCGTGGATTAGTCGCGGGGTGGAGTCTAGTCTAGTCTAGTCGTGGGGTGGAGTCTAGTCTAGTCGTGGATTAGTCGCGGGTGGAGTCTAGTCTAGTCGTGGATTAGTCGTGGGGTGGAGTCTAGTCTAGTCGTGGATTAGTCGCGGGGTGGAGTCTAGTCTAGTCGTGGATTAGTTGCGGGTGGAGTCTAGTCTAGTCGTGGATTAGTCGCGGGTGGAGTTCGGTCGACGTGAGGTTTAGTTGAAGCGAGGTTTAGTGAGGAGGGAAATTTATCTGAGGTGACGTTGAGCTGAGGTGAAGTTTACTTGAGGCGAGGTTCTGTAGTGAGGTGAGGGGAAGTGGGCGTAGGTGAGGTGAGGGGAAGTGGGCGTAGGTGAGGTGAGGGGAAGTGGGCGTAGGTGAGGTGAGGGGAAGTGGGCGTAGGTGAGGTGAGGGGAAGTGGGCGTAGGTGAGGTGAGGGGAAGTGGGCGTAGGTGAGGTGAGGGGAAGTGGGCGTAGGTGAGGTGAGGGGAAGTGGGCGTAGGTGAGGTGAGGGGAAGTGGGGGTAGGTGAGGTGAGGGGAAGTGGGCATAGGTGAGGTGAGGGGGAAGTGGGCGTAGGT
This sequence comes from Raja brachyura, assembly GCA_963514005.1. Next base: position 82,627,636 of record OY740789.1, on the reverse strand, counting down.
GAGGTGAGGGGAGGTGGGCGTCTGAGCTCAGGAAGGGAGAGCGAGCGAGGAGCTGCTGAAGGAGACGAGACCATGTCTGGGACCCAGGGTTCAGAGGTCAGACTCCAGGGAGCTTTGACATGGAGAGCGAGTGGGCAGAAGATGTCGGATAAATAAATGTCCTCTCGGGGGCTGGGAACGGGGAAGATGCTGCTGCTCCTTCTCAGACCATCACAACCCCAGGGATTGGTGTCAGTGAGGAGTGGATGAGTTCCCTGGGCTCTGGAGTGGATCACTGACATTAATATTGATCTGGGACTGAGGCCATTCACACCATCTCCCTCATCCTTCTAGTTGTCTGTCTGTCTCCATCTGGCAACTTTCCCCAGCTGTGAGGAAAGAATATTAACCTGAAACATTCACTCAGTTTCTCCCTCCACAGATGCTGCCTGGTTTGCTGAATATCTCTGGCAGTTTATTCTTGTTTACAACCGTGGTTTTGCAGCAGCCACTGGGTGCTGCTCCTGACTCCAGTGTGGGGGAAGCCCATGACAGTCACTGTCTTCATTGCCACAAATGTAGATACTGATGTCTGTTGGCTGGAAGCTGCAATCTTGAATCTTGACGGCAACATTTTGGGTCTGGACCGTTCAGGCAGATCACGCCTGACCTGCACTTTAAATGCAGTTGCCTCTCTTACTGTGATATGGTTTATTACTTCTTGGAATCAATAATGTTTTGATCTTGCTGGAATGCAATTAACAGCTGATTTATTTCAACCCTAGAAAAAAAACTCACTATATTCTGAGTGATGAAATATCTCATTTATTTCCTGATGAAGTTACCCTTTAATTTTAAGTTGTGATTCTTTATCCTGGAATTGTCCTGTATTAAATAAAACATTATATTTTTATACTGTTTTGGAATTAATGTCTGATGATTACAGATTATGCACCAAAGTGTATCAGGTACAATGTTTGTTTTTCCAGGATGCTGACCATTTCAACGACATTGCTGGCTATTTTTCCAAGGCAGCGTTTGAAGAACTAATGGACTGGGAGAAGGTGCGCTATAAGAACATGAAACGGAATTATGAAGCCATGGTTGCCATTGGTTTGTACAAAATATTATATTACTTTTTTTCCTTTTTGCCCTTTTCTAACGATGCATGCTGACATGAGTTTTTTTCCCCACATAAAAACTAAATAGATATGTGCTTTCTGAGCCAGGTCCTTGCTTAGATTCCATTTCATCAACTATGGCTTGGGTATTCAACACTATCATCCCCTCCAAATGACCAGTAAGGTCCAATACCTGGTTCTCTACCATCCTTTGCAACTGGATACTAGAGAGAGAGAGAGAGAGAGAGAGAGGGGAAACTCTGGCTGAGTGGTACTGCAACAATAACCTTTAGCTGAACTCTTAACAAACTTGTACAGATGTACTGTAGAAAGTATCCTGACTGGTTGCATCTTGGCCTGCTAAGGCAATCCAATGCACAGGAATGCAAGAGGCTGTATGGTGTGGTGAACACGGCCCAGTCCATCACAGGCTCACTTCTCCCCACCATCAATAGCATCTACATGAGAACCCACCTCAAGAAGGCAGCATCGGCCATCAAGGTTCCCATTCATCCGGGCCGTTCTCTCATCTCGCTGCTACAATCAGGTAGGAGATACTGAAGCCTGAAGTCCCACACCAACAGTTTCAGGATCTGCTACTTTCCTACAACTATATTCTTGAATCCATTTGTGCAATCCTAATGCAACTGAGATTCCTCTTGCACTACCATGGACTTTTCATAACAACATGATTTGACTGATGTCTTGTACATTTACACAGTCCTCTCGTAACATTCTTACAGATTTACTGTATCATTAATGTTTTATGTTTATCCGTCTTGTATCTACATCGTACATACATACAACTTGACACAATTTGGAAAAATTGGGATCGGGATCAAGCAAGCCCGTGTCATCACTTGTGCATGCTTGAATCTGAGTTATTCCAGCACTTTGTGTTTTATCCTTGAAGTTCCTCTCTTAACTTGTCACTGCTCCCTCAAGTACAGCACACTCCTGCAAAACATTTCCATAATTAGCCTTGGAAAAAGTGAATATATTTCCATATGTCTAGCGAAACCCATTGGAGGAAAACACAGACAGTGATTTCTCTTGTATGAAGGCATGAGTAATTGAAGATTACTCCAGTCTGAGACTAACTGTTTCGTCCACTATGCAACAGTAATTCCTGCTGTCCAAAATTCTCAGAGACATGCACTACTTACAACAGACTCCACAAATTTGTAGATGCTTAATCAAATGTGTCACTAATGATGTAACTATAAGTTTGCAGATGACACCACTGTCGGATCACAAACAATGATGAGGCAGAGTGCAGGAAGGAGAAAGAGTACCTCGTAACCTAATGTCAAATTAACAAATTCCCCTCAATGTCAGCATGATAAAGAGCTAGTTCTCGACTTCAGGATGCGTGGTGGAATACATGCCCCAATCATAGTGCCGAAGTGCAAATGATTCTTAGGTGTAACATTACCAACAATTTTTAGTGGACCAATCTCATTGACACAACAGCCACTGTCCCCACAGTTATCAGGCTACTGCAGGGTCCTTCGATGAGCTTGGTACAGTGCTGATTCTTCACCCTAGCTCATTTTCTCTGGAACAGTTGCATGACAATACTGAGAAATATATTTTGCAGTCTGCCATCTGTCCCTTCACTTTGTACTTGTGATGTATTGTATTGTGTGATTTGATTGGATAACATGCAAGTTAAAGCTTTTCACTGTACTGCATACACGTGACTACAATAAACATAAACCGATGGCTAAAGCCCCTGTCCCACATTCCCGAGTTACTCACAAACTGTCCTGAGTTTTGTTTCGAACTCGGGGAATGTCGGTAGCGATCTCATAGGAGGACGTCGGAGTCCGTAGATGTTTCGTAGCGGCTCGCAATGGCAGCCGTAGGAACTGGGGCATCGGGTAAGTCGGGTCGTTTTTTCATCTTGTTGAAACATGTCCACGAGTAAAAAAAAATAGCCCCGAGTACGTACGACTGGCTATTACCGTAATTCTCCGAGTTCGAATCAAGGGGAAAACTCGGGAGAGTTTGTGAGTAACTCGAGAAAGTGGGACGGGGACTTATCTCTGTAAATTCCTGCAAATTAATTGACAGGATTAAGTAAACCATAGGCATTGGGTTCTCTCAGATTAACAAAGTGGCATCAAGGCTCAAGATCTTGTAGAATGGAGAAAATGCTTTATAGCAGCCCTTTATGAAAATGTAACAGCATAATTAATTTGTGGGAATCCTTGATCTATGGCTGTTCAAAATGGAGGAGGAGAATCAGGAAGGCCCTTTGCACCCAGTCTCTTCAGGAAATCAAAGAGTGTCAAAAATATCCTGGCCCCAACCTCATCAGCCATTCACTCATAAAGACATTCAGCAGCAGAATCTTTACCTTACTCCAAGACCTACAGAAACAATTCTCTCAAAGCTGACAGAGATGGAATGGGAGCAGTTATCCTCTACACCAAGAGAATGCCCATAAACAAGGGACATCAAAGTGGACATTGAAATATATCTCACAGATTATATTATTATTATTATTCGAAAACTAAACTAAGTAAAATCTTTCCAAATGTTTCCCCCACTTGTGATAAATGTTTATCTCAAGATGCAACTTTAGCACATTCCTTTGTTTTTGCATAAAAATCCAAAAATTTTGGAATGAAATCTTTGAAATTTTTACAAAATTATTTAAAATAAAATTGAAACCGAATGCAGAATTCGTTAGTTTTGGAACAATGGAAGTCGGCTTTGAGCTGACATCGTTCCAAATGAATTTCCTTAATTATGGCTTATTAATGGCAAAAAAAACTATTAATTTTGGAAAAATGCACCCACACCAAGGGTAAAAATGTGGATTTCAAATATGTCTGAAATGTTACACCTCAAAAACATGAGATTTGTCCTAGCAGGCAAATCAGACCAATTCTTAAAGATTTGGTCTCCATTTATCAACTTATTACAAGCATAGGGTGCAACATAACTTTGGAAATAAATGGTTTCAGGACCTGGTGAGGGGTGTAAAGATATGAAGTAGGTACATCCCTTTTATCTTATTTTCTTATATTTTCCTTTTTTAATTATTATTTTATTTTAAATTCTTCCTCGCGTTCTACGTCTTTACGGGCTATTTGTATTCACTTTCTCACATACCTACTATCTTATCTAACCTCTTTCTCTTTTTCGTCCTTCTACCATATAACCAAATAACCTTATAACAATTACAGCAGGGAAGCAGGCCTTCTCGGCCCTTCCAGTCCATGCCGACCATTTATTTCCCCCTAGTCCCATCTACCTGCACTCAGACCATACCCCTCCATTCCCGTCCCGTCCATATACCTATCCACTTTACTTTTAAATGTTAAAATTAATCCTGCCTCCACCACTTCTGCTGGAAGATCATTCCACACAGCCACCACTCTGAGTAAAGAAGTTCCCCCTTATGTTACCCCTAAACTTCTGTCCCTTAATTCTCATGTCATGCCCTCTTGTTTGAATCTTCCCTACCCTCAATGGGAAAAGCTTATCCACGTCAACTCTGTCTATCCCTTTCATCATTTTAAAGACCTCAATCAAGTCCCCCCCTTAACCTTCTGTGCTCCAAAGAATAAAGACCTAACTTGTTCAACCTTCTGTTACTTTCCTATTATTAAAGTTGAAAACAAGAAGTGGTACATGAAATGTATTATGTTATTTTTGGCTTATACTACTGTGCTGTACATTCTAATAAAAAGGAATTAAAAAAATAAAATAAAATAAATATCTCAACATCCCTTGGAAGAGATCATCCACAACACTCAAGAAGCTTGGCACGCTTCATTCAAAAGTACACTGCTTTCACAAGCCTGAAATGCATTGTTTACTAACTCCATAATTCACTGGAGTGTTTGTGATGAGGCTTCTTTAACAACATATCCCAAACCTGTGGCCTCTACACCATAAAGGTTGAAGGCAATGGATGCATAGGAGCACCACAACCTCCATGTTCTGCTCAATGTCACACAAGGGGCAATTTGGAAAGAAGAGGAAATGCCAGCTCTGCCTGTGATGCCCTCGTTCTTTAGATCAATAAACAAATGTCTGAAAGATAATGTTTAGAATTAAATGTTGCTGTATCTGTTCCTGCCCTCATTGTTATGTGCACACACACTGGTCATTGGACAATTGGAAAGGTCCTAAGACATAAACTCGTGCCTGATGTATTAATGCCTTGTGAAGTCAAGGTGTGTCAAACTGTAAGATTTGTAATGCCACTTTAGGTGAAATGAACAAACCCAGTAGACTTGTGATTAGTCCCAGATTATTGGCAGCAAGATATGTACAGTTTTGCTTCTAATTATTATTTCCTCCTGGTGAGGTTCCTCACCAATATTCAAAAATTCCCATCAGTGATCTCAAATTGGACTAACTTTACAATCAGTACCAAAGCTTGATGTCATTCAGTAGATGGTGACCATGGATAACACAAACCCATAGACATTGGGGCCCAGTTATGCTTTTTAATGTTGCAAATAGTCACAGTCCTGAAATCAGAGATTGGACAAAGGTCAATGTTCCCATTGATGAAGCGGTGGATTGCCCTGGTTGTTCGTTATTCAATCCTTTTACCAACCATGGCACAAAGTGTCACTGTCAGTACAGGACGCAAGAATGAGCCATTACTTTAAACCTGGAGGAATGGAAAGAAGGATTCTGATCTATTTCACTTACTACACAGATGTGTGAAACTGAAGCAAAGCAATGTTTCCACAGATATTTTGCACTGGTAAGTTCAATGAAGATAAATACTTGAAGCTGTGGCCATAACAGATGATGAGCATGTTTTATTTTTCACAGGATTAGACGTACCAAAGCCAGAATTTATGACCAATCGGAGCAGAAGGCGTCAAATCCAAGCATATGAATCCAGCGAGTCAGATGAGGATTGGACACCTAAACTTCTGACAAAAAATCCACAACGTAATTTAAATCTGTTTGAAATATTAAATGCAATTTTTCAAATAAAATTGATTCTAATCAATTTGGCCGTTAGCATATGGAATCTGTTGCAAGGGTGATTTTATTGTTATCTTTGGAGTGGTGGAATATTTGTTAAATTGAATATATTTTTCCAAATGTGTTATTCATCAATTATAAATTTAATTTTTACTTTTGTGATATTTTGCTTATTTTTAATTCAATATTAGATATATCCAGAATTTCCAAACTATTGCTCCAAAGCAGCAATGGTGTGTCACTTTTTTCCCCAGGATTCAGAATCTTTAGGCCTCCTTTTAAAAATGAAAATGGCAAGAATACCAAAAGAGAGCCTGTCATAAAGGTAAGAACAGAAATTATTCCCAGCATAAAAGAGGTGAGAATACGCTTTTATGAATTAACAGAGTGGCTCTACAATAGCATTTTATTTTCTACAAGACATTTATTGTTGAAAGAGAGACAATTGTCCCCACATTTGCTGACAATATCAAACTTCATTTCAGAGTAGAGTATGAAAGGTGAGAGCTCAATGAAATATTGCACACTAGGCAGTTACTGCTTTTATTAGTAGTTGAGTATCTCAGTTAATAATGCGATGGAAGAAATAATTGAGAAGAATTGGAAACAATATATTTGTGTCCTTATGAATCACAGTTTTAACAAAATGTTTCATCACAGGTCACGTCATGTACAGGGGAGGACAAAAGAGATTTGGGAGGAGCCACTGAAGAAACGCAGGAAGGCACAGTGTTGGTTAAAAGAATCAAAAGAGCAACAGGTAATTCTGTTTGTAAAAGAGAAACTCAAAATGAGTGACTCCTGTGCATTCCAGTAATTAATTGAGATGACCCTCTGACTACCGCCATGTCATTTAAATTCAATTCATAGAACATGTTGCATATTATGTAACTAACTTCCATATTTTACAGGTCAACCACTTATCTGACGAAACCACATAAACCATATAACAATTACAGCACGGAAACAGGCCTTCTCAGCCCTTCCAATCCGTGCCGACCATTCATTTTTCTCCTAGTCCCAACTACCTGCACTCAGACCATACCCCTCCATTCCCTTCCCGTCCATATACCTATCCACTTTACTTTGAAATGTTAAAATCGATCCTGCCTCCAACACTTCTGCAGGAAGATCATTCCACACAGCCACAACTCTCTGAGTAAAGAAGTTCCCCCTCATGTTACCCCTAAACTTCTGTCCCTTAATTCTCATGTCATGCCCTCTTGTTTGAATCTTCCCTACCCTCAATGGGAAAAGCTTATCCACGTCAACTCTGTCTATCCCTTTCATCATTTTAAAGACCTCAATCAAGTTCCCCCATAATCTTCTGTGCTCCAAAGAATAAAGACCTAACTTGTTCAAACTTTCTCTGTAACTTAGTTGCTGGAACCCAGGCAACATTCTAGTAAATCTCCTCTGTGCTCTCTCTATTTTGTTGACTTCCTTCCTAAAATTAGGCGACCAAAATTGTGCACCATACTCCAGAATTGGTTATACCAATGCCTTGTACAATTTTAACATTACTTCCCTACTCCTATATTCAATGGTCTGATTTATAAAGGAAACAATGTAATTAGGTTTATTTTTGGCTTTCTTTTTCCAGTTATCTCCACCAGAAAGACGTTGGGATCTACAAGCGAGGAAATGACCAAAGGGACAGAAACAAAAAGTTATAATTTACGAAATAAGGAGAGAATAATTTACACAGAAGAAGGGGAGCTCCGTGATGACGATTACCTTTGTATGTCCAAAGTAACCAATCTATTTCTTCAGAGCAGCCATATTTCATTAGGAGCATTGTAGTGATGGCACGGTGCATTGGTAGCCAGGGCAATGGTGGAACAATGCAGGCTTTGGTTCAAGAGCACAGACTTGTGTTCACTCATGAACTCATTTTTCTTTTAACATTAATCACAATTACTTTCCGTAATAATTGTTGTTAACTTCTGGAATTTTGTCAGACTTTGGAATCTGACATTGATTCCCCAGTAAACTGACAGTGACTGTTTGAAGAAAGTGTGGTTCATGCCCAATTTAGGTAAGGCACTTTGCTGGATACTTTGGGACATTATAAAGGATGTGAAAGTAAGAGAGTATTGCTTTGAGGATTATTAATATTGGGCAATGATCAGAATGACTAACTTGTATCACCAAAAATATTAATCAAATTGTTGTAGACAAAAATGTTGGAGAGACTCAGCGGGTGAGGCAGCATTTATGGTGCGAAGGAATAGGTGACGTTTCGGGTCGAGACCCTTCTTCAGACTGATGTGGGGGGGTGAAGCGGGAAGAAGAAAGAAAGAGGCGGAGACAGTTGGGCTGTGGGAGAGCTAGGAAGCGGAGGGGAAAGAGGGAGAAAGCAAGGACTTCCTGAAATTGGAGAGGTCAATATCCGTACCGCTGGGGTGTAAACTACCCCAGTGAAATATGAGGTGGTGCTCCTCCAATTTGTGGTGAGACTCACTCTGGCCATGGAGGGGGCCCAGGACAGAAAGGTCGGGTTCGGAATGGGAGGGGGAGTTGAAGTGCTGAGCCGCCGGGAGATCAGATTGGTTATTGCGAACTGTGCAGAGGTGTTGGGCGAAGCAATCGCCAAGTTTATGCTTGGTCTCACCGATGTAGAGCAGCTGACACCTAGAGCAGCGGATGCAATAGATGAGGTTGGAGGAGGTGCAGGTGAACCTCTGCCTCACTTGGAAAAACTGCTTAGGTCCTTGGATGGAGTCAAGTGGGGAGTTAAAGTGACAAGTGCGGTTGCAAGGGAAAGTACCAGGGGAGGGGGTGGTTTGGGTGGAAAGGGACGAATTGACCAGGGAGTTACGGAGGGAATGGTCTCTGCCGAAAACAGAAAGGGGAGGAGATGGGAAGATGTGGTGGTGGTGGGATCCCGTTGGAGATGAAGAAAATGTTGGAAGATTATCTGTTGTATGTGACAGCTGGTCGGGTGGAAGGTGAGGACAAGGGGGACTCTGTCCTTGTTACGAGTGTGGGGATGGGGAATGAGAGCTGAGTTATGGGGTATAGAAGAGACCCTGGTGAGAGCCTCATCTATAGTCGAAGAGGGGATCCCTGTTCCCTAAAGAATGAGGATATCTCCCTTGCCCTGATTTGGAACACCTCATCCTGGGTGCAGATGCGACGTAGACGGAGGAATTGGGAGTAGGGGATAGAGTCTTTACAGGAAGCAGGGTGGGATGAAGTGTAGTCCAGATAGTAGATGTCGGTCAGTAGTTTTGTTAACGGCAATGGAGATAGTGAGGTCTAGAAACGGTAAGGAGATGTCGGAAATGGTCCAGGTGAATTTGAGTGCCGGTTGGAAGTTAGTGGTGAAATGAATGGTCAGTGAGATCTGCATGGGTGCAGGAGGTAGCACCAATGCAGTTGTCAATGTAGCGGAGGTAGAGTTCGGGGATAGGGCCACAGTATGCCTCAAACAAGGATTGTTCGACGTACTCTACAGAGAGACATGCAGAGCAGGGGCCCATGTGCGTGCCCATAGCTACGCCTTGGATTTGGAGAAAATGGGAGGAGTCAAAGGAAATGTTGTTGAGGGTAAGGACCAGCCCCGCTAGGCGGAGGAGAGTATCAGTAGACGGGGATTGGTTGGTTCTGTGGTCGAGGAAGAAACGGAGGGCTTTAAGACCCTCCTGGTGGGGGATGTAGGTGTAGAGTGACTGGACATCCATAGAAAATAGGTGCAGGAGGAGGCCATTCGGCCCTTCGAGCTAGCACCGCCATTCATTGTGATCATGGCTGATCGTGCCCAATCAATAACCCGTGCCTGCCTTCTCCCCATATCCCTTGATTCCACCAGCCCCTAGAGCTCTATCCAACTCTCTCTTAAATCCATCCAGTGATTTGGCCTCCACTGCCCTCTGTGGCAGGGAATTCCACAGATTCACAACTCTCTGGGTGCAAAAGTTTTTTCTCACCTCAGTCTTAAATGGCCTCCCCTTTATTCTAAGACTGTGGTCCCTTGTTCTGGACTCGCCCAACATTGGGAAAATCTTTCCTGCATCTAGCATGTCCAGTCCTTTTATTATTTTATATGTTTCTATAAGATCCCCCCTCATCCTTCTAAACTCCAGTGAATACAAGCCTGGGGATCAATCTTGTGAACCTACACTGCACTGCCTCAGTCACAAGGATGTCCTTTCTCAAATTTGGAGACAAAAACTATGCAATACTGCAGATGTGGTCTTACCAGAGCCCTATACAACTGCAGATGGTGAAGATGAGGGAATGGGGGCTGGAAAATGGAAGTCATGGAGGAGATGAAGAGCATGTGAGGTGTCTTGTACATAGGTAGGGAGGGATTTGACCAGGGGGATAGGATGGAGTCGAGGTATGTGGAAATATGTTCAGTGGGACACGAACAGGCAGAAACAATGGGTCTGCCAGGACAGTCAGGTTTGTGGATTTTATGAAGAAGGTAAAATCGGGGCTGGGGAACGATGAGGTTGGAGGCTTGGGAGGGCAGGGAGCCGGAGTTGATTAAGCAGTGATAGTGTTTGAGATAATGGCCTGGTGCTCGTCTGTGGGGTCATGGTCCAAGGATAAGTAGGAGGAGGTGTCTGAGAATTGGCTGCCTAGCTGCCATGGCCTCAGCCTTGTAGAGATCAGCCGCTGCGCAGACTACACCACGTCATCCGTTGTTCGAAGCTGAGTGATCAGGCTGTGGTTTGTTGCAGAGTGAGTGGAGGGCTGTATGTTCGGGGGGGGGGGGGGAGGGGTTAGAGTGAGAAAGGGGAGTGGAGAAGTTGAGGCAGTTGATGTCCCGCCGGCAGTTTAAAATAAAAAAGGTCTAAAGCCGGTGAACAGCCATGAGGGGGAGGGTCCAAGAGGAGGGGGTCCATTGGAGACGGGAGAAGGGATCGTCACTAGAGGGTGAGGACTCCTTCCCATGGAAAAACACTTGGATGTGGAGGGGACGGAAGAAGAACTCCACATCGTGGCGGGCGCGGAACTCATTGAGGTGGGGACGGAGGGGAACAAAGGTGAGGCCTCTGCTAGGACAGACCGTTCGGTATCAGAGAGGGGGAGGTCAGGGGGGATGGTGAACACACGGCAAGGATGGGGGTTGGGGCCGGAGGAAGGCAGGTGAGTGGACGGACCTCAAACTGTTGTGGTACATTGTGGGAAGAACAATGAAATGTTATTCTTTCTTTATCTTCTTGTTTTAACTTTTCCTGTTATGTCATTTTCTGGGTATCTGGTGGGTTGTTTTGCCACCCACCTTCTTATCAGCAGTAATCTGGGAAACGTTGCAGGTGCCTTGTACTGACTAAGATATTATCCTGGACTGATCCTTGCCTTTAAATACTTATTATTGTTTACCTACTATCATAACCTTTCATCTAACTTCCACATCAAATACTTTAATATATCAGTAAATGACAATATACATTTCTAATTTCACTTCATCACATAAGATCAATGTACATTCCTGTCATTTAAACATGGTTTTCCAGAGGATTCTTTGTTGTGAAGCTACCAGCTAATTCTGTCATGTTACACAAGATATCCAGAGTCATCTGTGGAAAGAGAAACACAACTAATGTTTGAGGAGGAAGACCCTTTGTAAGAACTTCAATGTCAGATGTTAATACTTTTTCTTTCCTTAATTGTTCTCTGAATTGCTGGGAATTTCCAGCATTCGTCTTGGATGCATCGTTTCCAGACACATTTTAGTTTCAAATTCATCTTCCCACGAATTCAGCATTTTGTTTCCTTTCTATAAGAAGACTGGAGTTGTCCACAAATATATGATTTCCCTTTTGTGAAGTGATATATTTTGTTGACATTTTTGATTTATCTTCTCTCTTCTCCATGATCTCATTGAATGGCGGTGCTGGCTCGAAGGGCCGAATGGCTTACTCCTGCACCTATTACTTTTGTCTATTCCACCACATGATTTCCAGAGCCAAAACTGTTCATCAGAGTTGCTCTCATGTAAAATTATATTAGTAGGGCCAACAAAGAGTAGGGATTAACGGGTCCCTTTCAGAATGGCAGGCAGTGACTAGTGGGATACCGCAAGGCTCGGTGCTGGGAACACAGCTATTTACAATATACATCAATGATTTAGATGAAGGGATTACAAGTAACATTAGCAAATTGGCAGATGATGCAAAGCTGGGCGGCAGTGTGAACTGTGAGGAGGATGCTGTGAGAATGCAGGGTGACGTGGACAGGTTGGGTGAGTGGGCAGATACATGGCAGATGCACTTTAATGTAGATAAATGTGAGGTTATCCACTTTGGTAGCAAAAACTGGAAGGCAGATTATGGTGTCAAGTTGGGAAAAGGGGAAGTACAACAGGATCTGGGGGTCTTTGTTCATCAGTTAATGAAAGTAAGCATGCAGGTACAACAGGCAATGAAGAAAGCGAATGGCATGTTGACCTTCATAACAAAAGGAGTTGAGTTTTGCAGCAAAGAGGTCCTTCTGCAGTTCTACATTGCCCTAGAGAGACCAGACCTGGAGTATTGTGTGCAGTTTTGGTCCCTTAATTTGAGGAAGGACATTCTTGCTGTTGGAGTGCATCGTAGGATCACAAGGTTAATTCCAGGGATGGCAGGACTGTCATATGCTGAGAGAATGGAGCAACTGGGCTTGTACACTCTGGAGTTTAGAAGAATGAGAGGGGATCTTATTGAAACGTATAAGATTCTTAAGGGCTTGAACATGCTAGAGGCAGGAAACGTGTTCCCGATGTTGGGGGAGTCCAGAACCAGTGGCCCACTCACCCAACCTATCCAAGTCACCTTGCAGCCTCCTCGTATCCTCCTCACAGCTAACACAGCCCCCCAGCTTCGTGACATCCGCAAACTTGGAGATGTTGCATTCAAAGGTACAGCAAGCAGCCTGGATATGGAGGCATGAGGGAGGAGCTGGCCAGAGTTGACTGGAAAGGGATGCTAGCAGGGATGACATTGCAACAGCAATGGCAGGATTTTGTGGGAATAATCCAGAAGATGCAGGATCATTTCATTCCAAGAGGAAGAAAGATTCTAAGGGGAGTAAGAGGCAACCGTGGCTGACAAGGGAAGTCTAAAAGAGAAGACGTATAACAGAGCAAAGGTGAACAGGAAGCAAAAGGATTGGGATACTTTTAAAGAACAACAGAAGGGAATTAAAAAGGCAATACGGGAAGAAAAGATGAAGTATGAATGTAAGCTAAAGGAGGATAGTAAATGTTTCTTTAGGTATTTGAAGATGAAAAGATTAGTTAAGACAATGTGGGTCCCTTGAAGGCAGAAACAGGTGAATTTATTATAGGGAACATGGAACATGGAAATGGCAGACGAGTTGAACAGGTACTTTGGTTCTGTCTTCACTGAGGAAGACACAAAGAATCTTCCAGAAGTACTAGGGGACAGAGGATCTCGGGTGATGGAGGAACTGAAAGAAATTGAATTTAATGATTTAGATGAAGGAATTAAAAGTAACATTAAGCCTCTGGTCCCACTGTACGAGGTAATTCACGAGTTCTCCCGAGTTTTCCCCTGATACGAACTCGGAAAATAGACAATAGGTGCAGGACTAGGCCATTCGGCCGTTCGAGCCAGCACCGTCATTCAATGTGATCATGGCTGATCATCCACAATCAGTAACCCGTTCCTGCCTTCTCCCCATATCCCCTGACTCCGCTAGTTTTAAGAGCCCTATCTAGCTCTCTCTTGAAAGCATCCAGACGACCTGCCTCCACCGCCCTGTGAGGCAGGGAATTCCACAGACTCACCACTCTCTGTGAGAAAAAGTGTTTCCTAATCTCCGTTCTAAATGGCTTATCCCTTATTCTTAAACTGTGGCCACTGGTTCTGGACTCCCCCAACATTGGGAACATGGGAACATGTTTCCTGCCTCTAGTGTGTCTAAACCCTTAACAATCTTATATGTTTCAATGAGATGCCCTTTCATCCTTCTAAACTCCAGAGTGTACAAGCCCAGCTGCTCCATTCTCTCTGCATATGACAGTCCCGCCATCTCAGGAATTAACCTTGTAAATCTACGTTGCACTCCCTCAATAGCAAGAATATCCTTCCTCAAATTAGGGGACATACTCTCTACATTACATCATGCTTGTTATTACTAAATTTAAAATTATACTCTGATCATGATTTTTCTCTTGATGTTTATAAATATCCGTACAGTTCAACACAGCTGCCATTTGGAATTAAATAGCGGCATCTTACCCACAAAATATTCATGGTGACAGACAAACATCATGAAGGGATTCTTTACAGATTGGCCACTATTACCCTCTCACATTTTGAATGCTTCCTCAGAAGAGTAATCTTCTGCACAGCATCTGCATCATGGTAGTATTATATTCTGATATACTTCTAAAAAGATAACATATTTTGTGGATCATTGAGCATTTTCAGTACAAAGTCCAGCCACTTTCAATAATGCCAACACCCTGATTAGTTCTTATTTTGCATTTTCTGTTTCAGTTTGTGAAGCCTGCGAGAATTTTTTTATTGAAGAATGCCCTGTGCATGGCCCACCAGTCTTTATGAAGGACACTGTAGTTGATTCCAATCACCCAGATAGAGCACGTTTAACTCTTCCAGTGGGTCTCAGCATTGCCATGTCCAAAATTCGTAAAGCTGGTCTTGGCGTCTGGAATGAAGGGAAGGTTATTCCCAGGGGCATTCATTTTGGACCCTATGAAGGAGAGGTTTCAAGTGAAGAAGAAGCTGCTGTCAGTGGGTATTCATGGATGGTAAGTGACTCCAATAGTTAATCATGGAAAATACTCAGCAGGTTTGATAATATTTGTTGATGAAAAATCATCCTGAAATGTGAGCTGTGTTTTTTCCTGCACAGATGCTGCCTGACTTGCTGGGTATCTCCTGAATGCTCTGTTTTTATTACACATTGTTTGTAGTTGAATTATTGTGCAGTCTAATCAGAGTCATCAAGTCAAGAGTCAAGAGAGTTTTATTGTCATACTAGACGAAGTGGGACACGTTGGGTCCCAGGTTCACACGGGAGGCCTAGTCCCCCATCGCAATATTCCACCACTCACCTGTTCCCCCAACTCAAGGACGGGAGCGTTCTGCAGCCGGGGGAGGGGGACGGCTTCATGGGGGGTTGTGGGGGTAGGGGAGGAGATACATGTGGAAAGGGGTGTATTTGGGAGTGGGTGGTGTGTGTGGTAGGGGGGAGTGTGGAGTAATGTGTGGGAGGGGAGTGGGTGAGGGGAGGGTGGGAGGTGGGTGTATGTGGGAGGGGGCGGTGTGGGCCCCCGCTCACAGAACACAGAGCACAGAACACAAACACATACCCCGCGCCTTCAGCTTTATTCTCACGGCCGGTGATTGACAGCGGGAGCCAGAAGGGGCGTTGCCGTCCTGGCGAATAACAGACCAATAACTTTCCTAATATTTCACCGATCGGAACAAAACTTGGTGCGCTTGGAGCAGAAGAGAACGGTGAGTAAGGTGGCTTCAAAATCCTAGTGATATAGGGTACCTTAGTCTACATCGCAGACCGGAAGTGGTCAAGATGAGAGTTTTAGTAATAGTGTAGAAGTAGATAGATGTCCCAGATAGAACATTGAAATTCGTACTTGCTGCAGCACAACAGAATATGTCAACATTCTACATCAACATAAAGTTTCTTTTTGATAAAGAAACAGTTCAAAACTAACTGAAAAGCAGTGATTCCCAGTTCACTGGTCACAGTTCTCTGATGTAAAAGTGTAATCAAGTAAAATAGTAAGATTAAACAAGAACTTACCAGTTTGAAGTTTGATCTTTATTTTATGAGGAGTTGCGATGAGGGATTTCGTGAAGACCCCGCCAGGCACGCATGCGCGACATTCTTCAAAGCAGCGGTGTGGAATCACAGATCACAAACCGAAGATAGTAAGATTAAAACTTGACCATACCAGTTGAATATTTAATAGAGGGTTGGGAGCGGAGGGCACGAAATCCCTCATCGCAACTCCTCATAAAATAAAGATCAAACTTCAAACTGGTAAGTTCTTGTTTAATCTTACTATTTTACTTCGGAGTCACGTGAGTGACTTCGTGAAGATTTCAAAGCTCTGTGATTACATGCCCTGGACCACGCCCATGCTCACACACTGCCGTAATTCTGATGGAGGAAGTATGTTAACGTATTTCAGACTTGAACAAGCTGAAAAATAATAACATTTGTTAATACAACAATAACCCCCTGAACTCGGGGACAAACGTTTAGAGAACAGCACTTAAAACTGAATCCGCCAACGTTGCGGGAGCGGTTATAAATCAGTTATAAAACCGCTGAAGTGTAGATTCACTGGCCCAGCTCGCTATTGCGAGGCCAAAATCCATGAACACCGCCATAGTCCTTGCCACTGATGTGGATGCAGCCCTGACAGAATGACATTTAAAATATTAGTGTCTTACCTGCTGCACCGAATACCACCTCGTGTCATCTGGAGATAGTCTGCACAATCACCCTGTGACGTGGGTTTCCATGGCTGAAACAGACCCGTCTCCATATATCTGATGCCCATTTGCAGACGTGTAGTCCCAGGTCTGTGTAGTGTAAGTAATTCTTCTATAAAGAAGTTACCTTATTATGGTCCGGTCATTCTATCCAGGTTTAATTCCTGTAAAGTCATGACCTGTTGAGCTGTGTTCAGTGCCATTACCATAACCACTTTGAAGGTGAGCAAGACCATCTGCATCATGGGCGACCAGCTCCTGAGGAAGGTCAACACTACCTCATCGCAGTCCAATCTAGCGATAGGACGACAATGCACTCCTGGCACTGTAACTGAGGGACACATCCTAATGATGACCCATGAGTATACCAGCAGCTTGGAGAGTATAGCAGATATGTAGATGGTCTAGGTCCGACTACAGAAACCTCCCATATCCTTATGTAGGCGAGGTACTGCTTCCTACTGGACTCTCTCTGCACGATGCTGTTTGACATCCATGGTCCTTTATGTTGCAGAGCCTGGTTGCGTATCCTGCAGCACCTGTCTGATGAAGCAGAATGGAGAAAGCATAGAAACCCCGCATTTCTCCCCAATGTAGTGAAAACGCGTCCATCGCCACTGCCCCAGGATCTAGTTCTCAAGACATATGTTGGTATCCAATGGCTGAACCTGGACGCAAAGAGGTCGAAATCTGGTATTCCATATTAGGCTATAATTTTAGCAGATATTTGGAGGTTCAATCTACTTGATGTCGTTATTAATACTTGTGACCTGGTGTCCGCCACTATATTGAGCTGATCCAGAAGGTACATAGCTGAACCCAATTCTTTCAATCCACCAGAGCCAAATTAATGTTTCCAATTCATCCCAAGATATTAACTTGACACCACCCATAAGGTTTAATATGCCAACTCAGTGGTATTATTTTGGAAGACGAACATACGTATGCTGCAGATTAGTGCATTAATGCGCAGCCCGTGACATGCTCCAAGCATATCTAACAGTTTATACCTAGTGATTGAAGAAAGTAGAATCATGCAATCCCATTTGCTGCCCCAACTGGAATGGTGTCAGTAGTTCCCCAGCCCTTGGTGCTTGCGTCGGTTTGTAACGCGACTACTAGGTTTGATGTAATGATGGGATTTAACAATCACAATCATTGCTAATCCACCATTGTACCTCAATTATGCTGTGATTGGCAGTTGCATAAGCTCGTAATTGTCCAGCATTCGCTATACCTGCCGAGATGTTGCTTATTCACCCAAGCTTTGATAGCGTAACGACCCAATTATGTGGCTGGAATGTAGCTCCAATTTACCCATAGCTTAGCAGCATGTCGAAAGTCGGTTCCCTGGCGCAAGCAAGGCTGTTACATGCATCTATTATGTCTATAGCTCTGTTCCCTGGATAGTGACAAACAGAGCCCCAGAATGTATGTACCTCCCCCCTACTTGTGAGGTTATGCATGCAGCACTTCCAAGAGAACCAGGCCCCCTTTCCTCCATGGTTACCGGCGGGCCTGACATTCTGGTTTCTAGTATTCCGTCTTTGCTGGGTGCTGCTCAATCGCCTCGGTAAATCCTTGTTCCTGCAGCTGGTGTGTGGTGAGGTAGTCTATGCTGGCTCTGCCCTAACAAGGCTTCTGCTGTTGGGGAGCTGGTGCAAATGTGTTCTTGATGGCCTCGTCGTTGACCTGCTTGGGCAGGTCCTCCCCAAACAGCTGTCTTGGTGGTGTGGTGGAGGTAGGACCCAACCCAGCGAATTCAGGGTTAATGTCGGGCCGGATGGAGCTCTGACTAAAACAGTTTCCCGAAGTGGGCTACACAGGAGGGCTAGAGCATCCTGCTGCTCTGCGGATGCACCTGTCCCATCGAGGGTCCTAACGAGCACCGTGATGCCCGACGCCAATAGCTTCAGAATTTCCTGCCTCTTCATCTCTTGTGCCCTCGCATTGGAACTAATGTTCCCTCAGATGGCTGAGTCGACCCTCGGGACGTTCCGGGGAACACAATTTCCAGGATCCTTGTACTTCTCCATGGTTTCTGAAAGCACCTGGTCTTGGAACTGGTGTGTCGTCAAGAAATTAATACTTACTGCCAATGTAGAGTGCAGCGGTACCCCTGAATACAGGTTTCAGATTTTTGACATTACCTCCAATTCCTTCTTCTGGATCGAGAGCAGTGGGCTCTTCTGCATTGAAGGTGGCGGTCATGATCCGACTCCCAGACCGCTGAGACTCCTACTCCTGCTCTTGCCGATCCAGGTCCTGCTGATATAGTTGCTCCACCATTAGCTCCATCCTAGCCATGCGACCGCTGCCGCTACACACGGACAACAGGTCGACTTCCCCAGGCCCTGATGAGTCGCTGGGGCTTCTGCCAGTAGGTCACACCTCAACGAAGTGGCTGACAGGTACTCGTCAGCACCCGCTCCTGCGGGGCTGAACGACTTCCGCACGGACAACCCGCTAGCCCGGCATCCCTCGGACCTTAGCGGCCTCTCTACCTGACGAGCAGGCAGAGGAAAGGAGTCGGAACCGGTCCCCAATACCGGCTCCGTGGTCCGTGCAGGCACACCGTCACCCTCACCCCCAGGGGTCTGTGACGGCGCTTGGCTGGCTTTACCCGCAGCAACGGGATTGCCTAACCGTATTCTGCTGCCACCGGTCTGCGCTCCGGCAGCCTGTTCCGGTGCAGTACTGGTACCTCCTGCTCCTGCAGGGTGTACGACTCCTGCACGGACATACCGCTAGTCCGCCGTCGTTTGGACCTAAGCGGCACCTCTGCCTGGTGGGAAGGCAGAGGCAAGGATCGGTACCGGTCCCCAATACCGGCTCCGCTGTCCGTGCAGGCTTGCCGTCACCCTTAACCACACGGGTCCGTGAGGGCGCATAGCCGGCTTTACCCGTAACAACGGGGTTGCCCAGCCGTAAACTGCTGCCACCGGTCTGCGCTCCGGCAGCCTGTTCCAGTGGACACCGGTACCTCCTGCTCCTGCAGGGCTCCCCGATTTCCAGCAGGTCCATCACCGGCTCGCAGTCTAGCAGGTTACCCCCGGCGGTATGTCGATGCCTCCCGCTGCAGCGGGGCATGACCTGTGCGCAGCTCTCCCCCATCTCTGAGACCTGCATAGTAGGGGAGACAAACGAGCCGCCGAGCGGGTCACACGTTTACGCACCTTTGCCCCACAGTCACTATGCTTAGGTGAGACTGGTAGGGAGTCCAGGTCTTGCCCACCCTGCTCCCACGCGGTGCTCCACCATTTTGCGGCCCCATGGTCAGCCGTGGTGGAGAGACGGGTCCTGGCTGTGCAGGGCTCCCCGACCTCCGCATTCTTCTGGAATGGTGGCCGCTGATTCCCATCTGAAGTCGCACGGCCCTTGGAGACCTGCTTCGCTGTCTTCATTCTGGTCTCCATCCATCTGTAAGCAAACTCTAATACAGACGCTTAGCTATTCAAAGTTAGTATCTTACCTGAGGGTTTTTTATTTATTTTTTATTTTTTATTTATTTATTTATTTTTATTTCTTTTTTTTTATTATTTTTTTTTAAGTATGGTGACCAGCCTCTCATGCTTAAATAACTTTTATATGCTGGCAGTCTGAACTTCTTGAAGACAATGCATACCCTGGAGTAGCAGGGCACTTTAATGTAGACAGGCCACAGAATCCCTGCAGCTGCAGTGTGGAGTCAGGCTGCCTGTGCTTGCAAGCCTGCTGCTTCCTGAATGCCAGCAACCCGCAGAAACCCCTGCGGGCTGCGGTGTAGAGTCGGGCTGCCGTCCATGGCAAGCACTGCAAGCCCTACTCCACATGCACACCGCCAGCCCGCAGTATCACCCCCGCGGGCTGTGGTGTAGAGTCGGGGCTGCCGCTCTGCCGTTAACTTCTGACGGCGAGCCTGCAAGGCCCACTCCTACATGCACACCGCCAGCCTGCGGTGTCCCCCGCGGCTGCAGTGTAGAGTCGGGGCTGCCGCTCTGCCGTTTCTAACTTTGAACGGCGAGCCTGCAAGCCCCACTCCTACATGTACACCGCCAGCCCACGGTGTTCCCCACGGGCTGTGGTGTAGAGTCGGGGCTGCCGCGCTGCCGTCGCGAACATTTGACGGCGAGCCGGCAAGCCCCATTCCATTTCGTGCCGCCAGCCCGCGGTGTCCCCTGCGGACTGTGATGTGGAGTCGGGCTGCCTCTGCCGTCCTCCGCCGGCGAGTGTGTGAGCCCGGACCCTCCTGGGTCAACAGGTTTCCCGACTCCAACTATTGGAGCCGCCGCTGACTGCCGCAGCAGTCAGATCCGAGGCGGCCGCGAGACCCTGCGACAGGGCCACCTAGAAGAAAAAGACCGCAGGTTAGTGTTTTACTTACCTGCAGGTCCCAGCAGTAGAGGAGCAACGCTCCTCCCTGCCTGTCGCTCGCATGCGGTCGACGATATGTCGCGCATGCGTGCCTGGCGGGGTCTTCACGAAGTCACTCACGTGACTCCGAAGTAAAATAGGTTAAGTGGTCGTTAGTTGAAGGCATAACACTGGGAACAGTGTAAGCTTCACGTTTGTTTTCTTTATCAATGTGTTTTTTAACCAAATATCTTTTTCTAGATCAGTAAGGCAAACAATGACACTGAATACATTGATGCACAGGATGAATCTAAATCGAACTGGATGAGGTGAGGAAAGACTAATGCTGATCATAATAATAAGCAATAACTGGGTTATTTAAATAAGGAGACACAAGAGACTGCAGATGCTGGAATCTTGCACTAAACACAAAGCGCTGGAGGAACTCAGTGGGTCAGGCAGCATCGGTGCAGGGAATCGACAGACAACGTTTCGGGTGGGACTTTTTCCAGACTGATGGAGTATAAGGGAATAAAGCTGGAAAAGGGAGGTGGGGCGGGACAAAGCCAGGCAAGTGAGGGGAAAGAGCGGATAAATGGGAAATATGGGACTCGGGGAAGTGAAATGTTCCATTTTCCTCATTATCCAGAATGAATCGGCACTCTATCTGGGAGATGCCTTGTCTGCCTCAACCAGCCTTTCTCCTTGGATCACTCCATGACCCACAACTCCTATCTCAAACCTCATGCTCCTGGAGAGTCACCTGATGCTGCAAAACTTTGCATCAAATATTCAGCCTGTCATGTCTTGATCTGTGGCTGGGAGACTGATGCCACAGTTTAAAATCAGGTCTTGATGTTAAACTCTGTGGTATCTCCGTGAAACCAGTATTCTAATGGAAGAATAACTCACTTCACGCCACGCTACATCACAGCTGCTCCGTCTTTGGCTCCCTGTAAATAACACAGCCGGCATCTCCTGAAACTAAACTTTCCAGAGAGTCAGATCAACAGTGTTGAATTGTTACACAATGAAATTCTAACTTCCTGCAGCTTAACAAGTCTGTTAACACAATAACATGCAGATAAATAGAAAGTCATCAATAATATAACAACAACAACAGTAATACTAGGTTAGCATAAAAACAGAAAATACTGGAAATTCTCCGTAGGTCAGGCTGCATCTGTGGGAAGCGAAACAAAGTTCAAGTTTCCTTCCCGCCGACAAGGGAGATGCCGTGGTGGTCTGGCACGCTGATCTCTACAATGCTGAGGCCACGCACCAACTCCTGCTACTTATCCTTGGACCATGACTCCACAGACGAGCACCAGGCCATTATTTCAAACACTATCACTGGCTTCATCAACTCCGGCTCCTGCCCTCCCAAGCCTCCAACCTCATCATTCCCCAGCCCCGCATGGCCCGATTTTACATTCTCCACAAAATCCACAGACCTGACTGTCTGGCAGACCCATTGTTTCTGCTTGTTCGTGCCCTACCAAACTTATTTCCACATACCTCGATTCCATCCTATCCCCCCTGGTTAAATCCCTCCCTACCTATGTCCAAGACACCTCACACGTTCTTCATCTCCTCCATGGCTTCCGTTTTGCAGACCCCCATCCCCTCATCTTCACTATGGATGTCCAGTCACTCTACACCTCCATCCCCCACCAGGAGGGTCTTAAAGCCCTCCGTTTCTTCCTCGACCACAGAACCAACCAATCCCCGTCTACTGATACTCTCCTCTGCCTAGCGGAGCTGGTCCTTACCCTTAATAACTTTTCCTTTGACTCCTCTCATTTCCTCCAAATCCAAGGCGTAGCTATGGGCACGTGCATGGGCCCCTGCTATGCCTGCCTCTTTGTTGGGTACATCGAACAATCCTTGTTCGAGATGTACCATGGCCCGATGCCC
>OY740789.1:82594536-82604674 GCA_963514005.1 Raja brachyura | reverse complement strand
AGATTGTTCTCGATGTTGGGGAAGTCCAGAACAAGGGGTCACAGTTTAAGGATAGGAGGGAAATCTTTTAGGACCGAGATGAGAAAAACATTTTTCACTCAGAGAGTGGTGGGTCTCTGGAATTCTCTGCCACAGAAGGATGTTGAGGCCAGTTCATTGGCTATATTTAAGAGGGAGTTAGATGTGGCCCTTGTGGCTAGTGGGATCAGGGGATATGGAGAGGTACGGGATACTGAGTTGGATGATCAGCCATGATCATATTGAATTGCGGTGCAGGCTCGAAGGGCCGAAGGGCCGAATGGCCTACTCCTGCACCTATTTTCTATGTTTCTATGTGCCGTGGCCCTATCCCCGAACTCTACCTCCGCTACATTGACGACTGCATTGGTGCTACCTCCTGCACCCATGCAGAACTCACTGACAACATCCATTTCAGCTATCTGGACTACACTGCTTCCCATCCTGCTTCCTGTAATGGCTCCATCCCCTACTCCCAATTCCTCCGTCTACGCTGCATCTGCTCCCAGGATGAAATGTTCCAAACCAGGACATCAGAGATGTCCTCATTCTTTATGGAACGGGGGTTCCCCTCTTCGACTAGATTAGGCTCTCACCAGGGTCTCTTCTATACCCTGTAGCTCCACTCTCACTCCCCATCCCCCCCCCCCCCCCACGTAACAAGGACAGAGCCCCCCTTGTCCTCACCTTCCACCCTAACAGCCATCACATACAGCAGGTAACTCTCCGACATTTTCACCCGCAGTGACTGCTCCCTCCGTACCTCCCTGGTCAATTCGTCCCTTCCCACCCAAACCACCCCCTCCCCTGGTACTTTCCCTTGCAACCGCAGGGAATGCTACACTTGCCATTTTACCTCCCCCCTCGACTCCATTCAAGGACCCAAGCCGTCTTTCCTGGTGAGGCAGAGGTTCACCTGCACCTCCTCCAACCTCATCTATTGCATCCGCTGCTCTAGGTTTCAGCTGCTCTACATTGGTGAGACCAAGCGTAGGCTTGGCGATCGCTTCGCCCAACACCTCCGTTTGGTTCGAATTAACCAACCCGATCTCCCGGTGGCTCAGCACTTCAACTCCCCCTCCCATTCCCAATCCCACCTTTCTGTCCTGGGCCACCTCCATGGCCAGAGTGAGGACCACCGCAAATTGGAGGAGCAGCACCTCATATTTCACCTGCTGTGGAAAGAGATGGGAATGGGAGGGGAAGGAGGGGGAAAGCAAGGACTACCTGAAATTGGAGGTCAATGTTCGTACCGCTGGGGTTTAAACTGCCCAAGTGAAATATGAGGCGTTGCTTCTCCAATTATTGAAGGATTCAGTATTAAAGTTACGTCAAATATGGTTGTAATGTAGATCCACCAACGTTGTAAATAAATGGTTTTGTTATTCAGGCATTAATGGTAGATATACACACACGTTTAGTCCTCTATCACAAAGTCATTGTAGCTGCTGCGAGGCTGTTGCCTCGTGGGCTCGAGTTGAGCTCTTGCTGAAGTGGCAGGACACTCACCCGAAGAGAGAAGAGAGCTGCTCTGCTCAAATTCAGAGAAAGAGAGAGGGAGAGAGAGAGAGAGAGAGAGAGAGAGAGAGTGTTGTCCCAGGGTTCGTTACATGTACCAGGACACACCCCTATACACTGTGACAAATCCTCCCTGCCATTGCCCAGTCACGTGACCCTACCCCCCGACTGCTGAGGCTTTATGTAGCTAGTGGCCCAACCACCGGGTGCCGCCACAAGACACCCTCCCCAGAACCGGAGGTAGGAAAACAAGCAGGCCAACAAAACGCGGCAGCCTGACTCGTAAACTTACAGGCAGGCCGTGAGGGCAGAGGTCAAAAAGGGATGGAGGGCACTGACCTTCTACCGGAAGGTGCACAAGCATGGTCGAGGGCGGCTCTTGCTGTGGGTCTGGGGGCACGCCGGCTGTGGGTTGGGGGCACGCCGGCTGTGGGTTGGGGGCACACCGGCTGTGGGTTGGGACAGTGGGGCCCGCGGGTGCAGTCAACGCTCCGGCTGTGGGCCATCCTGAGGTAAGCCGAGGGGTGTAAGGAGAACAACGCAAAAGCTGCAGGACGGACGAGGTACAGACCAGTCACGTCCACCAGCAGTGGATCGTGTCCTGAGAAAGAAAGACGTCGGCAACAATGCAAATACAACAACAAGAAACTAATAGCAATATTAAGCTGGGTGATTACACTATACAATGAAATAAAACAAACTACACTGAGCAAACTGCAAAGATGCATCAAAGTCCAAAGTGGTCAGGTGCCGAATGTTCTGTGGTTGAAACCAAGCAGGGTAGGACAGGGAATCAAAGTTGCAATAGTGCAATGATTGATGAGAAGAAGGGGTTACACAAAAGGCTGGAGAAACTCAGCGGGTGCAGCAGCATCTAAGGAGTGAAGGAGATTGGCAACGTTTCAGCCGAAACATTTCTTCGGCTCGCACCAGGGTCTCCTCCATACCCCGCAACACTGCCCTCTCTACCCATTCCCCCATTCGCAACAAGGGCAGAGTCCCCCTGGTTCTCACCTTTCACCCCACCAGCCGGCACTACCCAGACATTGATAAGAAGAAGTCTGAAGAAGGGTTTCGGCCTGAAACATTGGCCATGTGGCAGGAGGGCGGGCGGCTGAGACAAGGACGGGCCTCGCCTCGCCCCACCCACCACTGCAGGTTGGGACCAAAGATTATAGAGGAGCAAGATGCATTAGAAAGTGATTAGATTTATTTGTAATAGATCTTTACTTACCTCTCGATCCCTCTCTCCCCTCTCTTCTCACTATCTCTCTTTATCCCTCTCTCTCCCCTCTCGATCTCTCTCTCCCCCTCTCGATCTCTCCCCTATCTTCTCTCAATCTCTCTGTCTCCCCACTCTTCTCTCGATCTCTCTCCCCTCCCCTCTCTCCCTGTTCCCCCATTTCCCTCGCATCTTTCCTCCCCAGCCCCTCCTTTGCGTAGTTTACCTTGCATTGTATTGTGCAGCTTCCCTTGTATTGCTTTAACACACACTGTGCACAAAATTACAGGCACACACAAACACACATTCATATAAATATATGGTGGGACAGATAGAAGAGCTTATTAAAATCTTCTGTTGAATATTTTTTTATTAGAAGTATAAGTCCAAGTATAAGTCCATATTAAAACAACATTCTTGATAAGGAGATAGGTAATAATTACCATCTTTTCTTATATATACTTCTAAACATTTTATTATAGTTTTTTTAATAGTGAAAAGTAGGAAAATGTGAAAAATGATTAACATAAAAATAGTTATAAAATAACCAAAAGAAAAAAGTAAATAAAATGACAGTGGTATATTATACAAACGGTATTTATACAGTAATATATCCGTGATCAACAATGTATTATTCTTCGTCTAATCCTTCGTTCAGGTCTCGGTCAGATCTTCAAACAAGTCACATTGATCCCTCAAGATATTCAAGGAATGGAGACCAAATCAGATTAAATTGGTCTAACTTGCCTAAAAGTGCAAGTCTTATTCTTTCCAAGTGTAAAGTCTCAGCCATTCCTGAAATCCACAATCTGATTGTAGGGGGTATGGGGCCTTTCCAAAATTGTAAAATTAATTTTTTACCAATTATTAAACTATAATCTATGAAAGTTCTTTGTGCTGTCGTGAGTAATTGATCCCTTTCTAATATTCCCAATATTATTAATTTTGGATCTGGAGCTAGATTCTTATTTACAACATTCGAGATTACCTTAAATATTTCCAACCAAAAATTCGTAATTTTTATACAAGTTGTAAAAGAATGTGTTAAATTAGCTTCTGGGTATTGGCATTTGTCACATATAGGAGATACATTAGAAAACATTCTATGTAATTTAGATTTTGAAAAATGCAATCTATGTAAAACTTTGAATTGTATCAGTGTCTAGAATTTAATGAACAATTATGTATATATCGTAAACTTTCATCCCAGATATCAGATTCAATTGTTTTACCTATTTCATTTTCCCATAGTTGTCTGTACTTTTCCGTATTGGGTATATCATTTTCTAATAAAATATTATAAATGTATGCTATTAATTTTTCCGTATTTGGGTGTTTATTTAAGCATTCATCTAGAATTCCCGTCTTTCTCTTTTTATATTCCTGTGCAGTTGTTTTAATGTAGTCTGTTATTTGTAGATACCTGAAGTAGTGTTTAGAGTGTAGTCCATATATTTCCTGTATTTCTTTAAATGAAAGATACAGATTGTCCCTGTAAAGGTCACTGATCTTATTAATCCCTTTATTTTTCCATTGTAAGAATCCTAAATTTTCCAGGGATGGTTTAAAACTTACATTATTAACAATGGGAAGAACTAATGGGATATCTTCTAGTTTTAACGTTCTTTTTAACTGTTTCCAAATATTAATTCCACTATTAATTATTGGGTTTTCTCAATAAGTTTTCTTAAATATTTCAATTTTAGAGAATAATATGGAACTGATTTCATACGGTAAGCAGTCTTCCTTTTCCATAAGTAACCAGTTTGGATTTTCATCCAGTTCCACCCACCAGAAGTTCATATTCGTAATATTAACTGACCAGTAATAAAATATAAAATTATGTAATGTTAGACCTCCATTAATTTTTGATTTGCATAAATATTTTTTATTTATTCTATGGCTCCTATAGTCCCAAACAAAATTAGTGACTATAGAGTCAACCTTTTTAAAAAAATTCTTAGAAAGATATATCAGGTTCAATTTAAATAAATATAATAACTGTGGGAGAAAAATCATTTTTATTGCATTAATTCTACCTATCATTGAGATAGGTAGAGTTCTCCAATATAGAATATTCTTAGATAATTTATTCAGTAGAGGTAAAAAATTATGTTTAAATAAAGAATCATATTTTTTTGTAACGTGAATTCCTAAGTACTTAATCTGTTCATTGACAATCTTAAAAGGAAATTGTGTTAATACAGTTAGATTATCTTGTGTTAATGGCATGAGTTCACTTTTATTCCAATTGATTCTGTATCCAGAAAACGAGCCAAATTGAGTTATTAAATTTAATAAATTAGATATGCTAATTTCAGGTTTTGTAATATATAATAATACGTCATCTGCATATAGAGAAATTTTATTTCTTGTTTCGTTAGTTTCATATCCAAAAATTTCGGGATGTAATCTTACCCGAGTAGCTAATGGTTCTATAGCCAACGCAAATAATAATGATGATAGGGGACAACCTTGTCTACATCCTCGAAATAAATTAAATTTGGTGGATATCATTTGGTTAGTTAAGATTCTAGCAGTTGGATTAGTATATAGTAATTTGATCCATTTTATAAACTTGTCTCCCAAATTGAACTTTTCCATAACCGCAAACAAATATGGCCATTCAACTTGATCAAAAGCTTTCTCTGCGTCTAACGATATTATTACTAAGTCTTAATAATAGGTCTAGGTCTATTAGACCGGATCATCTAGGTCTTTATCCATTTTTGGTATGAGTGTTATAATGGATTCATTTAGTGTTTCTGGTAAACTCTGTTGTGCATATATATATTCGTAAAGTATCTTCAAATAAGGTGTTATCAGATCCTTGTATGATTTATAAAATTCCGAACCAATACCATCTGGCCCTGGAGTTTTACCATTTTTTGATAATTTAATAGAATCCTCAATTTCTTTAACTGTTATTTCAGCATTTAATAGTTTTGTATCATCTGAATCCAATCCTGTTAAATTACAGTCGTTTAAGAATGTATTAATTCCTATATGATTTTCAGTCATTTTTAATGAATATAAATCTTTATAATATTTTAAAAATCTCTCATTAATATCGTTATTTTATGTTAAGAACTCACCATTTTCTGATTTAATCCGATGTATTATTTTTTCTCCTTCTATTTTTCGTAATTGGCGAGCCAGTAATTTTTGTGGTTTGTCTCCAAATTCAAATTGTATTTGTTTTGTATATTGATATAATTTAACCACTTGGTCAGCATATATCTTATTTAATTTATATTTTAGTGCTGTAATTTTATTATGTTTTTTCATTGGAGGGTTGAGAGCATTTTCTATATCTAATTGTTTTATCTCCGTTTCCAGAATATGTTGTTCCTTCCGCTTTTCTTTATTATAAAATGCTTGTGAAGATATCATAATTCCACGAGTAAAAGCCTTAAAAGTTTCCCATAGTAGGGATGGAGATATTTCTGGTTTATCGTTTATTTCAAAAAAAGTCTTAATCTGCTTTATAATATATTCATTAGCTAATTTATCCTTCAAAATTTGTGGATTAAGTCTCCATTGTCCTCGTTTTTTCATGTTATCATTAAATTTAATATTAAATGTTAATGGAGCGTGATCTGAAATAATAATGTTGTGATATTTAGAGTTGTAGATGTATGGAATAAGCTTTATATCTACAAGGAAATAGTCAATTCTAGAATATGTTTTATGTACCGAGGAGTAGAATGAGTAATCTCGTCCTGTTGGGTGTTCCATTCTCCAAACATCTCTAACTTTACTAGTATCAATGTATGCATTTATTAAATCACTGGAGTGTGATTTAAATTTCCTCTGTCCTGACGATCTATCTAAATAAGGATCTAAAGTACAATTTAAATCTCCTCCAATTATTAAATTATGTTGTGCGTGATCAGGAATTGTATTAAATATTTTCTTAAAGAAAATTGGACTGTCGAAATTTGGGCCATATATATTGGCTAATATTACTTTTTGAGCATATAATTCTCCCGTTACAATAATGAATCTTCCATCTTTATCAATTATAGTTGATGTATGCTTAAATAAAGTACCTTTACGTATCAATATTGCTACGACTCTGGATTTATGAGTAAAAGAGGAATGATATATTTTATCAATCCATTTAGCCTTTAATCTATGCTCGGCATCTTTTTTTATATGTGTCTCTTGAAGAAACGCAACATCGATTTTGAGTGCTTGCAAATGTGCCAATACTTTGCCTCTTTTAATAGGTTCATTAAGACCTTTAACATTCCAACTGCCGAAAATTATTCCCTCATTCCCCCAATTCTTTTTTAAGTCCTGCATTTTATTTAAGGTGGTCTATAATGGTTCACATGTCTCAGCTCGACATACCCAACCTTACCCCCAAACTCCGAATGGACAAGTTTCAAGATTTTCAAATATCTCTCACGAATATATCTTTTCTGATTGCGAGTCCACTGTGATATAAAAAGATAAAAACATGAAATAATATAAAAAAACAGAAAGTAGAATAGAGGGTTAGTAAATAGTGAAAAGTAGGAAAAAACTACAGCTATAGTAGGTGCAGTTAGTGAAAGCCATACTAGCATGGCTAGCCATCTACGGACTTCCAGTGTAGATGATGTTAACTCGCCAGCTCCATAAGTCCTTAAAATTATTATCTTACAAAAGGTATTTTAACGGGAATATATAGTTCTAAAATGTTTCATCAATCCTATAACATATTTAAATGCAAAGATCAAGGAAATCTTAACTATTATAGGTATAATCAAATGTATGGTCTTAGGGAATATATTTACTAATTACTATTTATTTGAATTTTACGTAGATTAGTATTAATTATTGATGAGTAAAGTATATATATGTGCGAAGTAATAAGGAAATTGCTTATACTTAAGCCTTAGTGATTAGTATTTATTATTGTTTTAGTTAGTAACAATACTGCGGGTTAAGTTTTAGTATATTAGTATTTTATTATGTGTTAATTATTTCTATTAGTATTGTTATTATTCTAATTAATAATATCCATAAGAGAAAATCCAGTCCACGTCTTTAGTGTAGGGATCCAGTCCACTCATTTCTTCATCTTTCTTGATTGTAGCCAGTCTATAACCAGTCCATAATCCGGTAATCCTTTAAACCAAATGCGAACATACAGTTTATTCATTAATATAGTTCAGAAGTGAAATATTATTCAGTCCTCTTCTTGATTCTTAATCCTCTGCGCAATGTCCAGTGCATTCTGTGGGTTCTTGAAGAAGTGATCTTGATTGTCATGGGTCACCCTGAAGGTAGCGGGGTATCTCAGAGTATACCTTACATCCTTCAATTCTCTCAGAATTCTTTTAGTCTCCCTGAATGCGTTTCGTTTCTTGGAAACCTCAGCAGGATAATCTCGGTAAATACTGATCCGTGCTCCATCAAAAGTAAGATTTTTACTTCTTATAATCTTACCCATCATTTCTTCCAGTACGTGATCATGCTGTACTTTTAATATCATTTGTCTTGGCGGAGCACCAGGTCCTGTAAAACGCCTCTTCACTCTATGTGCACGAGCCAGTAAGGGTTTCTGATCCAAGGTTAAAACTTGTTGCAGTAAATCTGCTGTAAATTCTCGAGGGTTATTCCCTTCCTTGCCTTCCGGAATACCCACAATCCTAAGGTTCTGCCTTCTTTGGTGGCCTTCCAATTCCGTGCATTTTTCTGTTATCTTGTCCAGAAGTTCAGATAAGCGTTGTATATCTCTGTCTGAGTTCCGAGCCGATGTTTCGGCTAAGTCTTTAATAATGCTTATATCTGTCGAGTGTAGATTTAATGCTTCTTCCACTTCAGACAGCTTGTCTTTCACCAGGCTTTCGATTTTAATTTTCATCTGTTTGGTAAGCTCCTTTAGTTTGTCCGTAATCTCTTTTTTCAGTGCTTGAGCAGAGTCAGTGATTTCAGTCTTCAAGTCTTTTATTTCAGTTTTCAAATCTTTCACTTCTTCATTCATTCTTTCAACTTCCTCCTTAATATTCAACTTTTTCATATCTTTCTTTAAATTCAATATTTCAGTTTTGATACTTGCCATCTCTTTTTCAATAAGAGTTTTCAATCCTTCCATCTCCAGCTTTGTTTTAAATTCTTCAGCTCCAGAAGGTTTTTTTCCTGCAATGTCTTCCTGGGATTGGGTTCTACCCGATACCGGGGCTTCAGAGCGGCCTACCGGATCCCGGGAGGTCGGTAGCCGGGTTTTCCCTTTTTCCTCGGGTGTCCGTTGCATGTTGTCGCAGGGCTGATGACGTCACTCACCAGATCAGCACTGAGACTTCAGACGGCAGATAAATCTTTTTTCAGTGTTTTTACCCCGTTTTCTTCAACCTTCTTATGGAGCTGGCTGGCAGGGCGTCTTCACCTCATGATGGCGCCACCGGAAGTGTCAAATCTTCTTACAAAGACCATTATGCAATTTCTTTCTATCCTCTTTTGGACCAAAGGCATAGCAGGGCTGCCAACTCTCACACAGAGGGAAGGAGGGAGGGAGGGAAATCGAGAAGAGAGGGGAGAGAGAGCGATCGAGAGAAGAGAGGGAGATCGAGAGAAGAGAGGGAGATAGCAAGAAGAGAGGTAAGTAAAGATCTATTACAAATAAATCTAATAACTTTCTAATGCATCCAGTGAAGGTCTGGCCTGAGGGGGCTGTCTCTGTCTTACAGGAACAGTTTCAGCAAACAGACTGGAGTCTGTTTGCCACCCAGGCCACCTTTAACTCCCAAGTGGACA
This sequence comes from Raja brachyura, assembly GCA_963514005.1. Next base: position 82,595,169 of record OY740789.1, on the reverse strand, counting down.
TAAATTCATACACCTCAACTGTTCTGGACTACATAAAATTCTGCACTGATAACGTCACCACCCATAAAGTGATAAAGACCTTCCCTAATCAGAAGCCGTGGATGAGCAGGGAGGGCAGACTCCTGCTGAAGGCTCGAGACGCCGCTTTTAAATCTGGAGACGCTGAGGGATACAGCTCATCCAGGGCCAATCTGAAAAAGGGAATTAGGAATGCTAAACTCAATCACAAACAGCGGATTGAGGAGCATTTTCGAAACAACTCCGGCCCCAGGCTCATGTGGCAAGGAATTAAGTCCATTGCCGACTACCATAAAATCAACACCCCCCCCCCCCCCCCCCGGACAACGCCTCCCTTCCTAATGAGCTAAACCACTTCTATGCTCGCTTTGACCGGGACAACAAAACTCCCGCCATCAAAGTTGCTCCACCCCCGAATGAACAACCCCTCAGTCTCTCCACCTCTGCTGTACAAGACGCACTGAGCAAGGTGAATGAGCACAAAGCTGCCGGCCCCGATGGCATCCCCGGGCGGGTGCTCAGGGCATGTGCCGGACAACTATCCCTGGTCCTCACTGACATTTTCAATCTGTCACTGGCCCAGGGTGTCGTCCCCACTTGCCTCAAGACATCTAC